>VZSZ01004309.1:6943-22208 GCA_013398815.1 Ibidorhyncha struthersii
ACTGGTTTTCTAGATCTTTGATTGCTGGGGCCAATCAAAACATTTTTTCCCCCTTTCACATATACGATTTCACTGAAGCCAAATATTCTGTAGAAACGCATAGTTAATGATAAGTTTTATCTGATAAAGTATCATCAGATAAACCAAAATTTTGAGTTGAGAGAAGAAAGGGAAAGAGTGACTGGACTACTCAGCTTGAACATACATGGTATGACAATCGCTCCTCTACTAAAGCACCTGAAACATTGAGACCTTTCATCCCTTGAGTTGTTAGACCCATTTCAAACCTACTCCTACTGTATTTGTACTATAACTCACAGGCTTTGGGCCCTCTATCCTGACCATTAGTATTCCAGTGTAGATAAAATATGGGGAAAGGATTACTCTAGAGACTTCTAATTGAAAAAAAGAAACATGAAAAAAAAGGCAGCAACTTTAGCAAGTCACCTTAGAAGTGGCGCTTCCTGGACCATCACATACACTCTGAGTTGGGTTCCCAAACAGCCAAGTTTTGCAGCAGCATTTGTTTTTAATGTTTTTGGAAGATCAACATTAGTGTCATTAAGTGATCTTCCTATTAGTAAGGTGAACAGAAGTGTTACCACTGATTCCAGTAGAAGTAGCATCAGGGCCCCAGTGAGGCAATTCTGAATGCTGGAAATACAAGTAATCTGTATTTGACATGACAAATTTACACAAGAGAAACCGACGTTAATAAAATTATTCAAAGGATACAGATGCTATTGACAGAACTCCTCAGGGTACACTGCCTGCTATTTTGTATAACCCAGACCTGGTTTTGACACAAGTACAGATATAACTCCCTTAATTTTAAGAAATCACATCACAGAACTCATAGGCCATCCTCATCTTTTTCTTTACTCCTGTCCTCTGCGGGTGAAGCACAGCTCCATTATTTTAGCCACAGTGTACGTTCCTGCTGTGCTGAAGAGGCAAATACCCACAGTATGCTGCATATCCTGCTCAACGTGTAGCACTTTGCTTCTATTTATATGCAATTGTTGCACATGTTATTTGTGTTTTAATTAAACACTGAGAACTAGTCTTCAGTGAAGCCTGCACTTCCTGTGGTGCATTCACACTTCTGCTGTGCTGCTGAACCTCAGCCGCATAAGATAGTTGCGCTACCACAACTGTACTGATGTAATGCTGAGGGCTGGTAGAGTAGGAGTCAAACAGCGTTTTGTACACCAGATTTAACCTGTAAGACTGTTTAGTCTGCTAAATGCATGTCTCTAGAGTGTTTATTTGGTGTGGGAAAAAGTAAGAAGGGAAACGAGAGAAAACAAGTGTGTGGAGTCAGGTCTGAAAATCAGTGTGTGGCTAAGTATTTTTTTATCTGTTTCAGTTGGCTGAACCAAAAATATGACTCCTTCTCATGAAGTGTGCCTTGCTGGGACTGTTTTGCAGTATCTGTATTTTTAAAATTCTCCTGTGTCATGAGTCAGCTGATAGGAATGTAGTAAAACCAAAAAAAGATCTTAAAAGGAAAGTCTACACATGAAAAAAAAAAAATAGAGTGGCAAATCTCAAGCGCTAGTGGGAAGCCTTAACTATAATGGAACCTCTGGACTCTGAACTTGGCGCTTGGTGTTTTTTCCTCACAAGATTGCAGGAATCAGAGTGAATGAGCAATTTAATGTTAAGGACACAGAGGTAACAATTGGAGAGCCGGCTTTGTTAAATGACGGAGACAGCACCACCTGGTGGGTATACGCAGATTTCTCGGGGTAGGACTGGATTGATGTATTCGTGCGTTTTCTGGTAGCATTTATTCAGCAAATAATTAGAATTAACATGAATAATTTTAACTTATTTTATGTCTCTTTTTAAACTAAGCGCACAAGGCAAACATAAATTCTTAAAACAGAAGGACAGTTACAGTTCACGTGGTGTTGGCCTTTGGAAAGTGCCCTTGGCAGCGCAGCAATCTTCAAGTAGCGACTGGATGAGTTCTGTATGGACGAAGGTAGAGCAAGACTATGTGATCACAGAATCACAGAATAGTCAGGGTTGGAAGGGACCTCTGGAGATCATCTAGTCCAACCCCCCCGCCAGAGCAGATCTTCCCATATTGTTTATATCCATAGGTACTATAGGTAAAAGACTGAGAAGAGAAGATAGAACTTGTTGCCAAAGGCAATATTGCAGGTTTTATTTCTGTCCACAGGGTAAGGAAGCCAAAGTGGATGCTAAAAATAATTTACAGAAGTCCTAGGGGTTAATGCCACATTTGTGTCCCTTTTAAAAAGCCATTGATATTGTAATCTGTGAAGAGGCCCTGTAGACAGGCCCTGGCAAAACGGTTGTTTAAAGTAACATTTGGATGTGGACTGTGACTACCCCTGCGCGTGGACTTGCCCATCTCTGATTAGTCCACAGGGTCTGGAGCCATCCCTGCTGTGTCTCAGTTCCTGGTCTTTCTGCATTGTTACTTGCTCTGCAGTTGCAAATGAAGATGCTTCAACTCTGTGGCTCAAATGGCAAATCTGAAGCCAGTAGTTCTCTTGTATGAGCTTTTTCATAGGAAAAGGATGTATGGGCACTTGTACTCCAGTTAGAGAAGTGGTGGACCACTGTAGTTAATATCCATATGACACTAGAGCTCAGTTAATTTTAAAACTCGTAGCCCAGGTAGTCTAGTTAAAGTCCATGGTTACTTTTATCTTTATATGAGAAAAGCGCTAGAGTGAAAATTTACACAAAAAGCAGCTGGTAACTTGTGGCAGGTAACTGTTTAGGAGGCCTGAAGTCATCACTGATGAGAAATAGAAGGGCCATGTGGGAAATACAGTGAAGAAACATGGAAAAGCAGATACCCACCCACCTTCAAAGCATAAATTTTGCATGTACGTATTGTTTGAACGTTGTCCCTTACAACTTGATACCGTAGCCAAAAGCACTTACCCCTTGCAAAACAATGCCTAAACTATTAGGCAGTTTGAGGTTGTCCTTTATGTACATTACAGTAAGTCATTAAGTATTGTTAGCATGATTTTTTCTCTTGATTTCTGCCATTAAATGTTCTAGGCGTCAAAGTGAAATATCAGAATGATGAATTATTTTTTTTCTTATGAAATGATGAATAAAAAGTTAATGACCATGTTTGTTTAGATAATTTTTAAATTCTTTCTAGTACTGTGTGGTCCTGACTGTAGCACATGATTTGGTGACAAATATAAGTGTACTTTTTGATTTAGTTGATCAGTAGTAACAGTAGATTCTTTGAATCACCGCTTCTTTAAACTTTGCACATCTTTAATAATTATTTTTGTCATTTTACATCTCTTACCTTCTTTTCTAATATTGCAACAATATTTCATCGCATGGTCAACTAGGGACCTAAGTATTCTCTTGTAAGAGAATTTATCAAGAACTTTCAGACCCTCTAAATAGTGGAAACCCTATTATCTGTTTATTCTCTGTTATGGGGGATATATATATATTTTAAATATCTATAAAATACTCAACTGTTCAAAGAACAGGCTACTGATTTATAACAGACATTTCTAGGCTGCTTCTTGGTTTCTCCCTGGTACTACAATGTAGAATTCTGCCTAGCAATTTCTTCACTTATTTTTCCCTGTACTGAATTGAGCTTATTTATCTGCACACCCCTGAACCCAAGTAATTTTTTTCAGTGAGGAAAAAAATTGTGTTATGAGGACCAGAACTCAAATAATGGTCGTCTGCTTGTGAAATTGTCTCTCTTCTTAGTTGACTTTCACTGGGCGATCCTCTGTAGTTTGAAAAATAAGTCTTGTAGTTTGAAAAATAAGTTTAGCTTGTCATAGGTACCTGAAGTTGCTCAACTTGACTTTGTAAGTCTTAATCTACGTGCCTGGATGTCTGTTGAAATCCTGCTTCTCAAGACATGGCCACAAGCTGGCCATATATTGTTTGGGGAAGCATAGCAGTGTGGAAGGGATGCTTAGGAATTGAACTGAAGTACTAGGGCATTAAATGCATGTTGAGGTTTTACTGTTTATGTTGGCCAAAGGTGGGCAGCTTGCTCTAGGCAGCAAGCAAGGCAGGGTGTCTCCAATGCTTCGGAGCCTTCCCGGTGAAATGCATTTAAACCACTTCTACTTTAGGGAGTTTCTTGCACCACAGCAGGGAATCATAGGGTTTAAAAGGCTTGGACAACTAGATAACAGTAGTTTTGTGAATTTCAGTGGCATTTAGTACATTTATGCACATGTAGAGGAAGTTGCTTAACAGACTATGAACACCAAAACGAAGGATTTATTGAAAATGACACTTTCGGACGGAACAAGGCAGATCTGAAGTGATCACCATGCTAAAGAAAATTATATGTTCATAAATTGTGGTACGATACCATGCATGCATTTTGCATTACCGAACCATTAGCTTAGTCGTGTGGCCAGGCCAATTAATCTCTTTTCCTAGAAAGTTCCTTGTCCAGTTCCAGAACTAGCTTATTTGGAGCTAGTTTGTGAGCCCTTGTGCCACTGTTTTGTACTCACATGTCTTTTGGTGTTTTTAACCTCAGAATTGAGGGTCTTGTCGCCCATTTCATACCTCTGCGGAATTCTTCTTGATTTGTGCCTTGGAAGTTGCTTTAGAATTCTCCTGATTTCCATTTCCACTTCACCAAGGACTGCATTAAGTTTGACTTTCATTGTCCAAAAGGGTAGCATGCTCCCAGTGTCAAAAGTGCTTAAGCCCAAAGCATATTTAATCTCCTTTTTTTTTTATTGATGCATCTGTTTTTTATACAAACACAAAACTTCTATATGGCATAAAAATATAGCACATAATGAATCAGTAAGAGTAGACATGTATCATATGGGACATTATATAATGAAACATAATGTCTGTCACTGGTAATTTACCAGGAGTAAAAATCTCTTCTTTTTAGTATCTATAAAACATAACTGCATTATGAATATTTTGCCCTAACTCCTTTTTTGTTGTTGTTGTCAGAACTCAGTACCTCATGTGTGCTTTTTATAGACTTGCAGCTGTGAGATATGAACATTGCTGTGAATTTGGATAGTAGATTTTTTTAAGTGTGGTATTTCATTTTGTCTATGTCCCAGAGGAGTATTTTTGTTCGAAGAGAAGTCATTTTAAAATACATTTGTGAATTTTTATAAAGCCAGAAGATGGCAGCAGGTGTTGAGTAGAATTTTGTACCACTAAACCACTTCACACCTTCAGACCAAATCGGTACCCTTTGTGATGCAAGCATTTGCTTTGAATGTAGTGTCTACCAGAAAAAAGCTGATTTACATTTGCATCAGTACCATTATTCTTGCACAGGGAAGTAAGAGGGCTAATCCATTTCAAACAGATTTATCCATTTGAAAAGACTGATGCTGTGAGGGGCTGTCAGTGTGCTTATGCCAAACAAATAATGCAATGATCTGTCTAACGCCTTCCCTGATAATACAACCCCACGTGTATAATGATGTTTTTTCTGCATACTGCCATCTCTGAAGCTTTCTGCAGCACATGCTTGCAAGATAGATGCTGTTTCTGAATAGGCATATCAACAGTTGAAAGTATTAATGGTGATAGAAGACAACCTCATATGTTGATTCCAGGGTAGTTCACAATGAGGGTGGTGGTTCCATGGAGGTTGGTGGGAACACTTAAAACTGAGGTCT
Organism: Ibidorhyncha struthersii; assembly: GCA_013398815.1. Classification (NCBI taxonomy): domain Eukaryota; kingdom Metazoa; phylum Chordata; class Aves; order Charadriiformes; family Charadriidae; genus Ibidorhyncha; species Ibidorhyncha struthersii. The sequence goes on from VZSZ01004309.1 coordinate 12,598, forward strand.
AATTCTCCTCAGTGTATCAGCCTGTTTCTATTTCTGCAGGGTGGATGGGAACCCAGCCTGGGACTTGAGCAATGAACCAGCAAGTACAGGTTCAGGATGTTTAACACTGAATTTCTAGATTTTAATTTGGGTATTGTATATAATATCAATTTGTGGGAAGGTGGGAGTAAACACAGACCATACTCTGCACATTTTTATTAGACTAGCACACTTGCGCACAGCAACTCATTGGAATAATTCAAAATCCTTTCTGGAAATCACATACTGGGCTGCACACTAAAGCTAGCTCTGAGTAGATAGCTCAACAGATCTTGCTGAAGTTAAAGAGCTAAAAAGTGCTCTCTACTTGATATAAATTACAGTGGATCAGAGAGGATCTGTGAGAAATATAATGAACCTCACACATCATTGTAGTTTTGTGATATCAGCATCCTTCAAAGAGTTTAAATTTAAAGAATTGTAGTAGCTATTTTGGCTTAGGTGTCATCAAGAGAGACCTGGAAGCCACTCATTATTTTTTGCATGTTTTGCCTCATCTGGGCTTTTATAAGCCTGAAGGATATTAATTTGTTTCTCCTCAAGACAAGCCATCCCATAACTTTGATTACCCTCATTTATTTTTTTTTTTGTTTTTCCAGTTTATCTGTTCAAGATTGTCCTGGTTTGGGCTGCCATAGAGTTAATTTTCTTCATAGTAGCTAGTATGGGGCTGGATTTGTGCTGAAAACAGTGTTAATAATACAGGGAAGTTTTAGTTATCGCTGAGCAGTGCTTACACAGTCAAGGCCTTTTCTGATCCTCACACCACCCCACGGGGGAGGGTCGGGGTGGCACAAAAAGTTGGGAGGAGGCACAGCCGGGACAGCTGACCCCAGTTGACCAAAAGGATATTCCAGGCCATGTGACGACCTGCTCAGCGTAAAAAGCTGGAGGAAGAAGAAGGAAAGGGGAGATGTTTGGAATTATGGTGTTTTATCTTCCCAAGTAACTGTTATGCACGGTGGAGCCCTGCTTTCCTGGAGATGGCTGAACACCTGCCTGCCCATGGGAAGCAGTGAATTAATTCCTTGCTTTGTTTTCTTGTGTGTGTGGCTTTTGCTTTACCTATTAAACTGTCTTTATCTCAACCCACGAGTTTTCTCACTTTTACTCTTCTGATTCTGTCCTCCGTCCCACCAGGTGGAGTGAGCGAGCGGCTGTGTGGTGCTTAGTCACTGGCCAGGGTTAAACCACGACAAAGATGCAGGTGAGCCATGGGTTTTATACAGCGTTATGTTGGTGTTTATTCAGTGACATAATGATGTTGTCTGATATCTTTTCCTGTTAAGTCATAACATTTGATTTGCTTATCTGTAGCTGCTAATAGTCCAAGAGTCATACAGTGAGGGAAGGAAATTAAAGAAAAATACAACTATTGAACTGATAATATTTTTTTTGTGTTGCAACAGCACGTTCAGGAACCTGCTTTGCTACCTTCTAAATAGAAGAGCTGTGAAGCTTTTTATTTTTTTCTGCTGTCCAATGGAAAGAGGAATGAAAAAAGGACAAAAATGTGCACTCCAAGGTGAAGTAAGTGGCCACAATAAATTTACAGGAATCAAAAAAAAAAAAGACCAGATTTGTTCGATGTTTTGTGTAAGAAAGATTCTGTGTGGCACCAATCAGGGGAATGTTGGTAAAAATATTGGTCAGGGGTCTGAATGTCATCCAGCTAGTAGAAGAACAGAATACAAAATTAGTGCTTTGAAAAATGCAAATATCCAAGTGTCTTCAATGAAAGCATCACCCATCAAAGAACAGCAAAGAAAATGAATTGTTATACCTAGCTGCCTAATGGTCATTGGATACTACTGAATACTGGGTATGATTTATTTCCAAAATTAAATTCAGTTCAGGAAGTCCCACAGCCTTTTTAATCTATCCTGCAAGATTCTAATCACCTTTCTGGTTTAGAGACAAGTTAGATAGAAATCGAAATTTAGACAGGAAGTAATTCTATGATTTTTTCTGTTAGGTCAGTTGATGGGTTTGATCAACTGATTCTCTGGTTCGTGAAGTAACTGGTGAATTCCACAAGAAACTTCACTAGTTTCCTAATATCAATAGGCTATAACAATGATTCTAAAATAAACCCTTTACCCCAAATTAATATGCAGGTCTAAGAACATGTTGTTCTTCCAGAATATTTTATACACAGTGTAACTTATCCTCCAAACAAGTCTACCTGGAGTCATAACTGGAAGAAATGTGAAGAGGACAATTAGCGCTTTTAAGTCACCTCCTACTGCAGATAGCCATAAGTTAAATGTTCTTTTTTCAAAACCAATATACAATATTCTTCATTATTGCAGCAGACCGCTGAGTGCTTTCTTCAAAACCAAACATCTGAAAGAGTGGAAAGGTGCGTTTTCAAAAGTCGGTGCTACTGTCAAATATAAATTAGCATTTAGTACTTTGCTGGCTAACTCAACTTCATTGAGGAGTGAAGCATGCTACTTACACTGTGATGAGTTCACAAAATCCACTCATTTAGTTGAGATATTTTGTAGTGCCATTCAATCAATGGGAGAAACCAGAGATTGGTAATTGAGAATGGATGTCAAGTAGTGTCAAGACTCCTCAGTTCATAAAGCTGATAACTCTTTGTGTTATTGCATTTGTCTCTTTACAGGTATGTTCTCTCTCTTTATCAACCTTTGACAGAACATGTATTATTCAACTGCTGGCACAGCTACTCTAGAGCTGTGGTATTTGTTTCTGAAGATGAGCAACTCTGCAAAATTCTATAAATGAAAAAATTAAAATTAGACTTTGATTTTGAAGGCATATTGTGTCTAACAAAAAAACTCATCACATAATAAATGCAAATCGTGAAGCATGAGAACATCTGGATTGGTTTCTTGACTATATGAGTGATGAATTCTCATGTCTCATAATGTTTCATGGTTTTTGTCTTGTACTTCTATTTTTGGTTTACCTATCTATCATTACCATTAGTGCTCTCTTACATAGTCTTTCCTAATCCCATCCAAATTAATTTCTTAGTACACAGTGGAATGTAAAGCCTCTTGAGAGTGATTCACTGTTGTAATATCACAATTTCTTGCTGGATTGCTTAATCAGTTGGGGGATAATGATATAAAGCAATGCACCACAGCTCTGACTTACTCTGTTTTTCAAAGACGTCTACACAGTAAACTGGTTTTACCACAGCCTGAGAAAACCATACTTTTGAAAATAATTCAAAAAAATATTTTAGGATATTGATTTTCCATTAAATGCAGTCACATTGAAATAAATTGATCATCTCTATTAGAAAAGGCTATAAAAGATTTGTGTCTTCAGATAGCCTAAAGAGGTACCAAAAACTGCAGGAGCCCCTTTGGTCAATATTAAAACTCTTCTGTATTTTCTTGATACCAAATTTATCTCAGTGAGAAGGGACACTTTAAGAAACAGTACTGTTATATATGCATTCACATTTTTTAATTTCTGCTTTTTTCCTCAGCATGCCAAGTGCAAGAGGAAATCTCAGGTTTGCAGCTCAAATGTGTTTAAAAGCCTGGCCTTATTTTTGTCAGCTCTTTTAATATCATACATTTTTCATTTTAAATACATTTCCATTGCCCACATCTCAACAAATCTGTTAAAAGTCAGCAGACAATTACACTTACTGTACCAAAATTCATGTCTTCACACAGGGACTTCCTTCCTCAGTTACAGGAAGCTTATTTCTACTTTTTTCCTCCTCTCTTTTTCTCTTCTTCAAGTACTTTTCTTCACTTACCTTGTTGGACCTCTTTCGTCTTGGTATCCTATTAAATGTTCAAGGGCTCAAACGCGTGAGTGGAGTTGTCCTCTGTAGGTCTATTCATTTATGTGCAGCTTTGGTGCGTGTGTCTCCTTCCTGACAGGTGGATACCATACCAGTGCACAGCTTACAAATTGCAGTTACTGATCTTCAGATAGATGTGAGATAAGGTTCAAAAGCATTTTATGACTCTTCTTGCTTTCCAAAGCAAAATTCTTTTGACTATTTTATTTTTTTCTTTTTCGTGTTTTTTTAGAAAGGAAACAGAAGTGGAAGGTTCAACTATTAATTCCATAGGAGGATCATGGTGTGGTCAAACTACTGAATGACACCACGAGAGAAGTTATGCTAATGAGAAATTCTTAAGGAAAAAGGATGAGGGCCTGATTCTTTACAAATCCCTTCTAATTCACAACACTTTTATTTTTTAGAGTTGTCAGTGCTGTTGTCACAGCACTTGTTATTAGAAGTTTGGTGGTTGTTTAATTGTACAAAATGGATAGAATGAAATAATTGGCATTTGCTAGGTCCCTCAGCTACCTTTATTAGCTCTTCTGTGTAGCTGGTTTTTACCCCTATTCTGTGTTTGCATGCATTCTTGGCAGTTCTTGCAATTACTTTGCTTACAAAAGGACTTTGTCAACTTTGCACCAATTGGTGCTGAAATACATTCACTGGTATGGCCTTTAGACTGTAGAATGTATTCTTCCCCAGCAGTGAAACCTTAAAATTAGTCTGCAATGATAAGCATGTAATAAATTTTACCTGGATATATCAGGATATTTATTACCCCTTCAGTTTTCCAAAGTTTCAGCTTTTGTGTTACTGTGTAATCTAATCTGAGAGAGGAAAAAAAGTATATTGATTTTACATTGATGTACAGTCCCCTATTTGACATACACTTAAATACGACTTTTTGGCCAATGGAGTTTATGTAGTCTCTACTGCTTTTATGTACCTATTGAATCATATCACCAAGAGTCAAATTACAGCTTCCTCTGGCAATAGACAGAACAGCCAGACATGACAGTGTGGAGAAACATGGTCATTGTCTGACACAAATCTTGCCGGTCTTAAGATCTGTGACAAATACAGATTAAAAAGAAACTNAAAAAGAAACTTGAATTTGTCCCCCCCCCCCCCCAACTTTACACTGCTAAATGCATGGAATTTTGTGTATTTACTTTGGAAGTATTTAAGTATGAGTTTCCTCTGGCTGTATTCTAGCTGTTGCAAATGCAACGATGTATTTTGTTGCATCTCCAGTAAAAAAAAATGTGGAAATCCTGGAATTTCATGTTGAGAAATGCCTTCCAAATTAATTTATTTGGAATTCAGATTTACTGAAATCCATTTTCCTTAGGACAAGAAGAAAGATTTTTTTCGTAAATTCAAAATGTGTACCTGTATCTTCTAGCCTGAAAACAATGATAATTCCCTACCTTCCTTCCCATGGCAAGAGTTCATTTAGCAGACATAACAGTTAAGTAAATTAATGCTGAAAATGATAATATGAGCCCACAATTGTCAAGAAGATTTTTGGAACTGCAGGAATTAGAAGAACAGTATATGGTGGGTTGACCTTGGCTGAACGCCAGGTGCCTACCAAGGCCACTCTCTCACTCCCCTCCTCAGCTGGACAGGAGGAGAAAAATATGACAGAAGGCTCATGGGTTGAGATAAGGACAGGCAGACAACACTCACCAATTACCACCATGGGCAAAACAGACTCGACTCAGGGAAATTAATCTATTGCCAATCAAAAGTCAGAGTAGGGTAATGAGAAATAGAACCAATCTTCAAGACACCTTCTCCCCACCGCTCCCTTCTTCCCAGGCTCAACTTCACTCCTTGTTTCTCTACCTCCTCTCCCTGAGCGGTGCAGGGGGACAGGGAACACGGGTTGCAATCAGTTCATCACATGTTGTCTCTGCTGCTCCTTCTTCCTCGCACTCTTCCCCTCCTCCAGCATGGGATCCCACCCACAGGAGACAGTCCTCCATGGACTTCTCCAAAGTGGGTGTGCTGGGTTAACCTTGGCTGGCTGCTANTGCCCACCAAGCCGCTCTATCACTCCTCTCCTCAGCAGGACAGAGGAGTGAAAAAACAAGATGGAAGAAACTCGTGGGTCAGGAAAAAGGCAGTTTAATAAAGTAAAAGCAAAGGCCACATGCGGAAACAAAGGAAAACAAAATATTTATTCTATACTTCCCATCAGCAGGTGACTTCCAGCCACTTCCCAGGAAGTGGGTCTTCAGTATGCATAGTGGTTGCTCCGGAAGACAAATGTAAAAATGAATGCCGCCCCCTCCTCCTCTCTCTTAGCTGTTATTGCTGAGCAGACATCATATGGTATGGAATATCCCTTTGGTCACTTTGGGTCAGCTGTCCTGGCTGTGTCCCCTCCTAAGATCTGCCCAGCCCCAGCCTACTGGATGAGGGGGAGGAATGTTGGAGAGACAGCCTTGATGCTGTGTGAGCACTGCTCAGCAGTAGCCAAAACACTGGTGTGTTATCCACACCTTTCTAGCTACCAATGCAAAGCTCAGTGCTATGAGGGCTGCTGTGGGGAAAATTAACTCCGCCTCAGCCAGGCCAGTGGGTCCTTCCCACGGGCTGCCGTTCTTCATAAACTGCTCCAGGGTGGGTCCCTTCCACAGGGTGCAGTCCTTCAGGAACAGACTGCTCCAGTGAGGGTCCCCCACAGGATCACAAGTCCTGCCAGCAAACCTGCTCCAGTGTGGGCTCCTCTCTCCATGGGTCCACAGGTCCTGCCAGGACCCTGCTCCAATGCAGGCTTCCCGCAGGGTCACAGCCTCCTTCTGGCATCCACCTGGTCTGTTGTGGAGTCCTCCATGGGCTGCTGGTGGATATCTGCTCCACGGTGGACCTCCATGGGCTGCAGGGGGATAGCCTGCCTCACCATGGTCTTCTCCACGGGCTGCAGGGGAATCTCTGCTCTGGCACCTGGAGGACCTCCTCCCCCACCTTCTTCACTGACCTTCATGTCTGCAGAGTTCCTTCTCTCACATATTCTCACATCTCTCTTTCAGCTGCTGTTGTGCAGCATTTTTTCCCCTTCTTAAATATGTTATCACAGAGGTGCTACCATCATCGCTGATGAGCTCAGCTTTGGCCAGCAGCGGGTCGTCTTGGTGTCGGCTGGAACTGGTTCTATTGGACATGGGGGAAGCTTCTGGCATCCCACAGAAGTCACTTCGTTACCTGCCCCTGCTACCAAAACCTTGCCACAGAAACCCAATACACAAAATTACAGACACCTTTGAGACACTTAGATTGAAATGTGTCCTGGTCACGTTTCAGGAATACATGATCTGGTACATATTTCTGTGTATTTTTAAGTACTCTTATGTACAAATAAAATATAAATATATGCAAATAAAAATACTTGTTTGGAGTTTTATTTCAACATCTGGATATTTTATTCATCTTTGTAGATAAAATAAATCTTTGTAAAATATATTTTAAGACAATAATAACAATTTCATAGGTGCATGTGTGTGTATATATATACTTCAAGGGTGCATCACATGCCTTTTGAGTTAACAAGTGTTATTCATATGTGAAAGTGGATCTAATGATGCTTAAACGGAAACTTGCTATATATATTAGCTAATTCTCAGTAACATATAAATAAGGAACACTGAACTATGGCATTAATGACATTAATTCACCATAGCAGTTTGAGCAACTTTCAGCTTTTTATTACAAAGTGAGAGAGTAAGTCAAAACTGAGGAAGACTTCAGTTGTTAAAAGTTGCTTGAAGCCCATTGAGCATGAACCAGGCTTCTGAATAATGCAGACAAGTTAATGAACTGGAGATAAATGATCCCAAGCGGGCCCCTGCTGAGTGCCAGGAGAATATGTTTATCTCGTAGATTTATTATCTTAACATCTTGTTGCAGTGACCTCCAATTTAGAGAAAATACCTGAAACATTTATAATGTGTGTGGGTTTATTTGTAATTGCAGGACAATGTTCTTATTTATCTGGAGCAGCTCTGAGTAGCTGCCTGTTGAAGATGTAGGATCAGTTTGCTAAACTCTTCTTTCAGATACGTAAAAGTAATCGAAACAGATTTTGAGCAGGAATCTCAGTCAAATCTGTTCTTGGACAAGCAGTTAGGACTGGCCATTTATTTTCAAGGCAACAAACACAGTAGCTTCTGCTAAGCTTGTTTTTTGAGGCTTACTCCTCTTGTTACAGAAAAACCTTAGTTTGTGAACATTGTTACTCTTATTTGTTTCTTGTCCACACCTACAATTCTGATAAAGAAATACAGGAAGTTGTAAGGAGTTGCTTAATACAGATCAGAAGGACTTTCACACAGAATTAACAGCTGTTGCTATGCTTGAAAGTTGTAAAGTGTTAGTGTCGCCGGCTGCATTAAGGTTCATTCATCAGAGGCTGTGCTGGGGCAAAAGCTCCTTTACTTCACTCTTCACAGGTGCATTGTAAGTAATACTCAAAAAGTAATTTCAGATTCGAATGTCAGTTCTTTATGTGTTTCTTTTAACTCCATGAACTACTTGATGTCCACTGCTTCATAACATTTTCCACTCTCAGACAGCTCCTAGGTGTACACCACTTTCCTCTTCAGTTCCCAGAAAAGCTTCCGTCCCAGCATTGGGACTCTTGGCAAAAAAAAATGCAGTTAGGCCTTTTACCAATTGTCGGTTCATCAGCAAGAGAGCTGGTCTTGAAGGTCTTGAATGGGTGCAGGAGATAAATTTTCTTCAAGTTCTGCTGTACACTACAATCACATTTCTATGAACATATGGGATTAGCCATAGGATTTTAGATTTACAGAGAAAAACTGTTGCAGAACATCATATCTATTAACAGCATAATTTAAATTACACAGTTTTACAGTTTAATCTTGGATTCTTCTTCCTTAGGCTCAGACACTGGAACTGCAAACGAAGAACATATGCAAGGATCACAATACCATTGGGGTTTTTGCTATCATGTGTTTTTCTGCTGCTAGTGCAAAAAGCAGCAAAGGGTTACCTCCGTTCTTCAATACCCTTTCAATTTCCGATAAAACATGAGAGCCTTCTACAATGAGGTGACTACCGTGGTGGACAAAGGGAAGACAGTGACTGTTGTTTACCTCAACTTCAGTAAAGCATTTGACACTGTCTCTTGTAGCACCCTCATAAACAAGCTGACAAAGTAAAGGTTAGTTAAGTGGACAGTGAGATGGATTGAAAACTGGGTGAATGGCCATGCCCAGAGGGTTGTGATCACTAGTGGTTTACCTCAGTGGACAATACTGGGGTCAGTTCTGTTTAACATGTCATCAATGACCTGGACACTGAGACAGAGTGCACCCTCAGCAGGTTTGCAGACGACTCAGAACTGGGAGGAATAGCAGATACACCAGAGGGGCCTTTTGACATGCTGGAGAAAAGGGCCGGGAAGAATCTCATGAAGTTCAAAAAGGGGTAATGCAAGCCCTGCTGTCCTTTGGGAGGAACAACCTGTACACGCTGGGGGCCGCTCAGCTGGAAAGCATCTTCATGGAAAAGGACCTGAGGATCCTGGTGGTCACCAAGTTGAACATGAGCCAACAGCCTCCAGAGCTGCAATACGCAGTGCTACCAGCAGAGTGAGTGAGGTGATCCTTCCTCTCTACTCAGCACTGGGGAGGTACATCTGAAGTGCTGGGTGCAGTGCTGGGCTCCCCAGTAAAGGAAAGATACGGACGTACTGGAGTGATTACAGTGCAGGGCTGCAAAGGTGGTAAAATGACTGGAGTATGACTTTCATATGAGG
>VZSZ01004309.1:22225-42653 GCA_013398815.1 Ibidorhyncha struthersii
GAGAGCTAGGACTGTCCAACCTGGAGAAAAGGCTCAGGGAGATCTTATCCATGTGTGTAAACACCTGATGGGAGGGAATGAAGAAGAGGGAGTTAGACTTCTCTTACTGGTGCCACTGACAGGACAAGGGGCAATGGGCACAAATTAAAAAACATGTCAATTCATCTGAATACAAGAAAACATTTTTTTACTGTGGGGGTGGCCAAACACTGGCAGAGGTTGCCCTGAGAGGTTGTGGAGTTTTCTTCTGTGGAGATACTCAAAACCCAACTGGATGCGGTCCTGAGCAACCCACTCTAGGTCACCCTGCTTCAGCAGAGTTGTGCACAAGATGATCTCAGTAAGTCCTTTCCTGCCTCAATGACTCTGTGATTGTGGGTAGTTTCTGGGAAAGGCAGGAACAATATACTTCTTTCCTTGGTTATGTGCAGTGTGTGTGTGTGCTGCTCTTGTTCTGGAAAACAGAAGCTTAGCTACCAACTTCTCTGGGTAGTAGTGATATAGGTACTTATGAGGATCTGGTTTGGTAGTGAGAAGGAGGGAAGAGGAGACGAACAAGGAAAAGGAAGATGCATTTTTAGTTAATTTTTTGTTTATTCTGCACAAGGCCATCACCAGCTTTTATCAATAAGACACACATTTCAGTAAATTAATGGTATGAAGCTGTTCATATGAACCTCTACATACAGAACAATTAGTAAGTTTTAATATTGAAGTGAGAAAGTGTCATATTATACAGCACTTAACATGTATTCATAAATAATCATGCATACAAACATATTAAGTCACTTAGAACTGTAATTAGTAATTTTCAAGTCTTGACAACCAGCAGGATTCAACTGGAATATACTGTTTGGTCTACTTGGCCTTAATAAAACTTTCAAGGAAGGGGCAGCATGTCCTTTTTAATGTGCTTCTCAATGGCTAGTAGTAAATAAATGAACATGAGATTGTGGGTATGACAAATTAATATGCACACTGGCAACTTATAAACACAGCATCGCTTAGGGAATTACTATATGAATATATACAAGCAATTATATGTTTTAAATGATTTATTTCTTTTTCCAAATAATATACCACTGAAGTGGAAATTGATAAAAGAGAGAATACAAATACAATATTATATCAACTTTTTACTGAACTTATTAAGTGGAGGCCCTCTTAATGAGGAAATTAATGAATGAAGCAGTTCATTATGGCTAAGCATTCTTTGTGGTCGTTAAGAATTTGTCAGCATAGACCTGTCATAGTCAGTTTAATTATGATTAATATCTTATCTTGAATTCCATCTCCATTCATATCTGAGAAACAAATGCAAACATTATTACATGATCAAAGTTCATCAAATAGGGTGAGTTGCTGATGACCTTATATTTTATTCATCTTCACATTCATATTTATCAGTTTTTACAAGAACCAAAGTCAATCTTACAATATTTAAAAAGAAATAAATAAATTTATTCATGGTGTGTTGTAAAACCTCTCATTATTCTTAGAAGCAGGACCCTATGTTCAAGATTAAGTATCTCAACAGCTTTATTACCCTTTTTCAGATGCTGCTACCAGTATTTTATGGCAATTTGAATAAAAAGAATTACTATCTTAGAGACTAAGGTTTACTGTAAGTAAGACTCACTAGACTGTGTAATTTAAACTGATTTTATTTAGCCAAAGCTCTCATAAACATCAGTGCAAATTGTACTTCAGCTGTAATCAAGGTTTAGTCTGTTAGTTGTATGGTTTTATTTCTGTGTGTATGTCCATAAATTGATGTACGGGGACTATGGTTTAATTAGTTTGAGTTTCTAAGGGTCTTTCAGTCATCAATGGCCCATAATTCCCAGTATTTGACCCTATATTAAATCATTTTAGTCTTGTCCACCCTAATAGTTCAGTCTGAAATAGTCGACGCACTGTCTTTGGCTGTGTTTTACTGGTTACATCAATACTATGACTTTATTATCTTATTTCCTTAACAAAAAAACTAAAAAATTATGTGGTCAGACTTTTCATCTGTAATTCCTCTTCCCTTTTTTGAGTACCTTGGCTAATTTCAGCCAAGCCTCCACCTTTCCGGAGAATTATAGGTCTCAAAAGTATGAAATTTCTTCAACATTCATGAAGACTGGTGGCTGAATGAAAAAATGAGTCAAGATATGGGAGTGATGTGCATTAGGGAATATAGGATACAAATCTGTAGTGCCCCAGCTTTAGTGTTTCTGCTGTTCACACAAAACTTTGTTCTGTCTTACAGAGTTCAAAACAAATTATTTTGCCATTTCTAAGGAAGGGACCAGGGCAAAATATGCTGGTTTATCTCTGTTCAAGAATTTAATACAAAGTTTGTTGGAGTAGAGGTGATCTTTGATTAAAGTTTCTGAAAATTACGATGTTGTCACATGACATAGTACCTTTTAAAGTGTATTTATTTTCATCCACTGCACTAACAGCATGTTCCATAATTGAATCAGGGTTATATGGTAGCAGATGGGGCTTACTAAACCTCATCTTTATCAGCTGCAGAAGTTAGGCACGAGTTAGGCAGATCTTCAGGACGAGAAGAGGTCATTGCTAAGGGAGAAAAAGAGATTTCCAGGTCAGAGGGCTAAATTCCATCCTGTTCTCTTTTCTGGAGCCTGTGAGATGACACAGGAAAAAAACACTAAGCCAGCATCTTCATTGATGGCATTCACTAAGGGTTCCTCACATTTGAGATACTTAGGGAAAGTTTTGTTGAAATTTGAGTCAACTAAGAACATGTAGGATGATTTGGAAACACTAAAATAAAAAAATTTAATCTAGTTCTCAACATATTAGCATAAGCCAACAGTAATACGAATATAAAAATACAGTCTCCTAGACCCCTTGAAAGAGCCAGACTCTAACTGTAAGGGGAAGTGGGATCTGCAACTTCATTTTCCTGCAACTTTTAATCACTTTTAAATTGTTACCAAAATGAAAATAGTGAATGGATACTATCCCATCATTCTCTTTAACCAGAATGACCTTTTGCTATCAGTATTTAAGAAAAGGGTCTTATCTAACTGAAAATTACTTTACCTAAATATACCTACATTAGGAGAATCTTTTTCCATCACAAGCATCTACACTGTTCTTCATGGTTTTTATGATGTGTTCTTCAACACCAAAATAATTGTGAGTTCAGATTAACTTGAACCAACTGTGTGAGTCGGCTGAAGGGTGAGAGTGTGTGTGACGGTGTGCTCCCTCCCTCTCCAAGTGCCAGCCTGATCTTTATCTCCTGTGACCCTGCCCAAGCAATAACCACCCATAGTGGTCATAATGGGTGCATCTGGTCATGATGGCAGTGTCTGGCACTCAAAGGTCATCTCAGGGAGACAGATAACAACACAACAGCCAAACTTGAGCAATGCGCCCACCTCACCACAATACTGGTACTACTATGGTCAATATGCAAATATGACTATAAGTCAATCATCAAAATAGTGAACAGCCCAAGAGCCTTTGGAGCTCTCCTGCATGGCAATGGGCTGCACACCAGGATCTCCCCTTGAGTAGGGACGCAGCTCAAGATTACTCCTCAAGGTTCAGAGATTCCTTGCTGCAACAGATCCTCATGCAGAGATTCCTTGCCGCAACAGATCCTCACTAAGTGGTTTATAGCATGCTAAACTTTGAAATCTTAGCTAAGTGATATAAAGGATTGATTGTGCACATATAATCCTTTAGATATAAACCATTGACCAAGTCTGGGACTAGGACTGGATCCAGCTGCACCCAGACTCCTCTCTCAGAAGGAGTTTAGAAAGCAAGGGGGTCCTTTCTGAACCTCGTGACTCAATGGGAGGGTCTCCCTGACAGGTCTGTCTGACCCTGTCCTCTGTGCAGTAAATAACCACTTGTACCTTGCCAGCGTATCTTGTTAAACTGTCACATCTACTATCAACTTTGTTAAATCATTGTTTCATATCAGTAAACATATTTCTGTTTCTCTCTTAAGACTGAAGTGCATCATTCTATCTGCAACATGGCGGGGGCAAAATCTTGTGAAATCCAGAAAATCATTCTTTCTTGTTCATTTTTTCCATAAAAGCGAAGAGTTTTAATTTTCCTGACCATTTGAAGACCATCTCATTTCACTTCAAATCCCTATTACAACCAGAGACAAGCGTGCCTCATCAGTGTATAAGTCTGTGAAATCAAAATAAATAGCCTGTGTGAGTGAACAATTTGAAAGACCACATTTTAATTATGATTTCCCATAGGTATTGGGGTCATATGTTTAAGAGCGTGTGATGTACTTAAAAGTTATGTCTTTCAGCAGTCTCCACTACTGACTTCATGAGTCTGCCCTTTTGAAAAGCACCCTCTATCATATTTATGGTGTTGTCTTACTTAAACTGGGTACTAATCTAAGTCTGCTGAAGGCTTGATTGTACTCCCGTGACTGTCACAGCAGTGAATCCCATGGGGACAGCACGGGTTTGAGCAATGATTTCTGTGCCGTATTGGTGAATTTTTAACTCCCTTCCAGGTCATATCTAAGTCACTCTCTCTCCCTCAGTATTTCCAAGGTACTCTCTTTCTACAGCTGTCTCTCTTTCTTTCTTCTCATTCATGTGGATTATCACAAGATCATCCTCCTACTTTACTTTTGTTTAGTTTCTGCACAACATTATTGCTAACCTCTGCTTAAAAAAGTTTAAAATCTCATCTAATTCTCTATGCTTGCTTTCCACTCATTATAGCAAATCTCAAACCTCTCTTTGCTTACTCTTTTCCTGTATTAATCCCATTTGCTTCCACTCTGCCAGTGCTCACAAGCACTTACATTCATCAGGTTTTGATATAATAATTCTTTCTAGTCACAAATGTATCTCTCTGTATGCATGATTCAAGCGACATGTTACAACCTGTGAGAACCCTACCTTATCCACATGCAGGTTACCTCTAAAACTCACTCTGGCTATTTGGTTTACAGCAATTTTTAATAAATTTTAATTTTATATCTTTTGTAATTATACGGATATTATTTTATTTGTATAAATGGTATGCAATTTTTCTATTATTATTCCCCTTCTGATCTCTGTCTGTAGGTAACAGGCTCTTCAGATCAAGGGTGTCTCAGGCATCCAGTTGGCATTATTCATCCTGTTGCTGGAATCATTTTAATGACAAAGTAACTTAACTATCTAATCACACCATCACCACTCTATTTTTATGGAAATATGAAAAACATTATGCTAAGAACCATTTTCAAAAGATAAACAAAAATAACCAGGGCATGCATCTTTTTTCTTTGTTTATTCATGCAAGACCTCTAGTTTATAATAGCTTGTATAAAAGCAGTCTGTCTCTAAAGTTAGTCATGGACAGTTCAAAAAAATATACAGGCCTAAAGGTGATTGCAAGTTAGACAGAAATATTTCCTGGGATCAGATTCTCCCTTGCTGACAGTTACCATAGCCACTTACATTTGTGCAAGATAAGCATGAGCCAGCACCTAAGTAAAGCTCTGCATCCACTTGCATTGATGACCACTTGTACCGTATTTTGTCCTGGAACAAATAGCTTTAAAAGGTCGTGAACCAACACCCTGAAAAGTCTAGATTACCCTCAGTGATCTAGTACTGACCTGCTTACGTTTACAGTGTTTTTGTTTTGAAGTCCCTTTCTGTGTAACTGATACAAGAACAGAGGTAAGAGTCTAAAGGGAGGTTCCACAGCTACAGCTGCATAGGCAAGATTTATTGTATTGGCAGAACTATTGAAGAGAAAATTCCTGAATGCTTCACTCTTATACTGATACTCTGACGCAGGTGATTTTTCACCTCACAAATAAATAGTACGAGGTGAGAACAATAAACATGGCTGGATAACTGCAGCCTGACTTTTCAGTCTTTGCTCAAATAGTACCCCTGTTTTCCTGCTCAGTATTTACCGGGATTATGATTTATCTCTGCATTACTCTGGTTTTAGCATGTCTTTCTTGATTCCTGTGTACAAGGAAAGAAAAGGAGCAGGGAATAGAGTATAACAATTATATATTACCTATATAAAATATATATATTATTATATATAGTATTTCAGTATATTTAAATACACATGGTTAGGAATAGTTTCACAGAATAATGTGTGTCCTGAGTCAGGTAGCAGAATCCAGAGCCCTGTATTTAGGTGTCCAGCATCCCCACAGAATATATTTGCTTCAAAATGGGATACATCAAAGTCCCTTCAACAAGATGCCTAATGCAGCCAGTGATGACTGAGTGTTACCCTCCATTCCATTATTCTGTGGCTGGAAGTGATGCCAGCAACTCTGTGATATGGCATTCACTCAGGCTGCATGACACCTGGTTCAGTTCCTGTGTAAGATGAGTGAAAACTTCCGTCTTCTGGGACCATGCTGTTAATTAGCTGTCCCATGCCACATAGAGCAGTAAAACGTTCCCTGGGTGGCTAAAATTCTGTTGGATAGAAATTAGACCAGCCAGATGCAGGGAAGTGACAAAGTGCTCGGTCCTAGCCCTTGCCATCTTTAAGGACTTTGCTCCTTTTTCATTATGCACATGCAGACTGAAGCCCAAAACCCTTTCCCCACTAGGCAAAAGATTCCCAAACCCAGTCATGCTGTTAACAACATCTCCTAGCAGGCAGGGCCTGTGACAGAAACAGAAGAACTTGTTGAGGCCAAGAGAAAAAGTGACAGATTCACCCATTAAGTGGAAAAGGAAGCAGTCCTGTGGAGGCACTAGCAGTTCCCAGTTATGCTGCTCTGCTCAGAGGAAAAATCAGCAGCTGGAGAGCTTTCTGCCATCCCCCTCTCCCATTCCCTGGGCTGCCACCTCATGTGTGACAGAAACCAGCCTCTGGGCTGCTCTGAAGTGGTCCCTCGCCACTAGCAGTGCAGGTGTTGTAGTGCGACAGTACCTGCAGAATTTTTTTGTTTTGCTGTTTGATCAAATTCTCTCGCGAAATCACATATACTATAAATTACAATGAAATAAACTGTATCTCTATATACAATATTTATATTCTTTTCATAACGGGGTGTTGGATAGTGTAATGAACTAGTATAATGCTGATGCTAATATTTTCCTGTACCTGTTAAGAAGAGCTAGCTCTACTCCTTATTCTGAGGGGCGGATCTACTTTAATATGCTTGATCCCTAGGCAGTTGTGACTGTGTGCCAGAAATGCAGGACATATCAGCAATTCTGCAGGTAGAACTGGGAGATCTACAATTTTTCATCAAAACAGGAGATTGGTCCAACTCCTGGAGAGGTCAGTAGGACTTTTGCTTTATTTGTTCTGACTATTGTCAGAACTTCAGTTCCAAAAGACATGGAATCAGTGGTAAAGACTGGCACCAATGCGCCAGTGCTCCAATCTAAACTTTTTTACATCTTAAAGACATAGTGGTAAAAGACAGCACAGAATCTAGGCTGGACTTAGGCAGCCATTCCCCAGTTTTAGACAGACCTTTTTTTTTAAGCTTCCTTCATTGTTCAATATTTGTTTTATGATCATCAGGAAAGTAGTTGTGGAAGCCAGTAATGTGTCTCATGGGGATGCAGTCAGAACCATAACCCACTAATAAACATAAATTAGGGTATAACCCATGTTAACCTCACACTAGAAAGCAGAAAAAAACTCCAGAGAATGTGTCTCTTGAAATAAACTTTAATAGCCATAAAAAGGACTGTAAAAGGGGAAATCGTATAATTGAAGGAGCCTATGTATAACGTTTATTTGTGCTGGTAATATGAAATAGATGTCAAGCACTGGAGAGAAAAAAATTATATGAAAAAATGAGATTTTGTGCTTCAAATTCATTAACTGTCAGTGTGGAGCCTTAGTCCACGTAATATTTAAATGTGATAAAAACAGAGTTTTGGTACTGGAATGGTGAGAAGTGGTAGTAGGAGCAGGATTACCAAAATTCCAATAATGGGTACTTTTTGAAGTCTCTTCCTGAAGTTACTGAGATCGTAAGTATGATGCATATGAGATTGCATTTTAAAGAGAAACAAGTTTCAGATTTGTGGTTATAAAGAAGGACTTTGAACTTTTGCAGTTCATACTTTCAGAAGGCAAAGAGCAAGTTTCGTGGGTTGTGGGGAAGGCAGAGTTCAGGAGTTTTGGATGGCTCCAGTTAGCAGTACTTTGCCTTGGACCAAGTATATTTTGTTCACTGGTAAGGTAATAGACAAAATGGAAGGTTAATCCTATATATTGTGTTTTGATGAAAGTGGAAGAGCAAATTGCTCTGCTTTTGTTTCATGGAAATGATCACTAAGCATAAAGATTGCTGAATCAGTAAGGTATGTGTGTGTTGCCTTTGGGTACTCCTGTTTTCTTTTAGTGAATCTGTTCCATTATGAGACAAAAAGACCTGCCCATTTAACTTTCAACTTGAGAGGCTGTCTTATGTTTTGTGTTTCTGCAGCACACCTCCATTCTCTGTGCACGCACACACACACACAGGCACACACACAGTTTTGCTTTGTTTATGAGGGGCACAAAAGTCTACTGTTTTGATAGACGTTGGCACAAAATTATTACATTACAAAATTCACTAGAAAATAATGTGTGCAATTTGTTTGTGGGTAATCTGGGGTTAGTTGTCTTGTGAAAGACTAAATTATTGACTTTGCAAGATAAACCACACAGAAATTATGTCTCACAATCCCTCAGTTGGGTGTTTCAACAACTTTTTCATTGTTGCATTAAAGGAAAGATAGTTTGATACAGAGCTCTTGTTCCACCGCTGGCCTGGTGGAATTTTTCAGCAGAGGTACTTGCACATAGGGTCATTCCCTGCTTTTATAGCTGTCTCCTTGCTGCAGTTGCAAGAGGAGGATTTTGCAAATGTTGTGTATCTTTACCCATGTAATTCTCATCAGATAGTCTCCATGCTGCAAAGCAGTCTTCCATACCACCTTATAAAGGTTTGTTATTTTAACTACTGTTCTAGTTTGAAGACAAATGCAAAATATCATGTTCATGTTTGCTGTTTGTCTTATGCATCTTACTTGATTAGTTGCTGTTAAAGCCAGCATATTACAAATACTCATCCTTCAAGGCAAGTGAAAAGGGTAGCCTATAATTTCAGTAGTGCCACTGGGAATATATTTGACCTCGCACCTCGAATCCTGACATTGTTTAACCATATCCCACAACTAGTGAATTTCAATTATTTGTTCAGAGGAGCCATTCATAATTGCCTGGTGTAAGCCTGCCTTTAGGATGCAAAGCAGAAAACAATGAAAATGCTACACTGCTGAATTAGAACAGCAGCACTTAAATGTATAAATTAAATGGGCCTCTTTTCACAGCTTTCTCTTTCTATTCTGAGAGGCCTCAGTCTGGTGACATCAAAGACAGGATTATGTGAGAAGATAAAAACTTGATCTAATGTCCATGTTTGAAGTCATGAAAGTCCTCTTCTCTCCAAGCCAAAATAACCCTCCTTATAACACAATGAGTGAAGGTCCAGGTGCAGGGGGGGTGGAAGGTTTCAGCAAGGCACTGGGGATATCTCAGAGAAGCCAAAGAGTTGTATGTTAAGCCATAATCTTCCCAAATGTGCTAAAAGATTGTATGTAGGCTTTGGAAGCTTTGTCCTGTCAATTTATTTGTTAAGTCTTTCTTTTGATTGAAGAATGCTATTCTCCGTGTGGCTGGATTGGCCTTTAATGAGAGTTTAACCTGTTTCACCTACTTACAAGAAAATCTACAACACGATATACGAGGAAGAAACAGGGAAGGCTGTCATCTAAGAGTACACTGTGATCACATGTTAGCTTCTGTGCATGTTATGTTCTATTTCTGATGTATCGGATACACTGCCTATGGATTACAAAAGGATTTAAAATGTAGGGAAAATGATGGGCTTTTTATACTTTGAAACTTGTTCCTCTCAGTGAGGGAGTCTTCTTACATTCAAATATTCTCTCATGTGGTGCAGTTATCTGCTCTGAGTGTCTAAAAATTCTCTGAGACCAATGCAAAATTTCAGCTTGTAAAGATGTACAGCTTCAGTGCTTCATAAAGAAAACATTTGTTTTAATGTGAGCATCACCAAAACACAAGCCCTTAAAAGTTCTTGCTCTTAAAACAGTGAAACAACTGTCATGGGCTCAAACAGTCTCTCAACAGGCCAAAGCAAGTGCTTCTGTCCAGCTTAAAATGCATGCCAATTGCTGTAAGATTTTATAAACATCAGATACAGGTGAGAATATTTGCCATTGGTACAATCTATGAACCTGCTATATGGTCTTCTCTTTGCCCTGCATTTTCAGCCTATGATGCGTATTCGCTAACAGAAGCGATACAGAGATAGCGGTCTTTCAGATCATAACTATGGACAATGACATGCAACAACCCACGTGAAAAATAGGGTATTGATATATCATATGTCAGATATTCCCCACATCCTCAATTCCAGCATTGGGCAATTGGCAATAATTTTATCATACCCAATTCTTCTCCGGCGGTGGGAGAAGATTTCTCAGTGGTGTATTTACAATAACTTTAAAAAAATTATAGGTATCCATTATAGGTATTGCTACTGTTTATTTATCTTATGTGCATGCTTCCGGACAAATAGCTATGTTTTTATAGAAGTATTGGAACAAATATCTTTCACTCAATTTGAATTATGATTGCAAATTAAATAATATTATTCAACAATCTGATTTTATACTGGTTTTATATATATGATCTGTGTAGCTACATATTTTGATGGTTATAAAGTAGTTTAATTTCTTGATTTTATAGTTGTATCCAGGTACACATAATTTCTAACTGCCAATTCCCAAACTCCCTGCCTAGCTATATCTATTAACTTGCAAGGTCATTTCTCCTTTGTCCTACTGAGTTTAAGTCATTAAATGCATCCTGCCCTTTTCATTTGTAAAAGGTTTAGAACTGGATACTCTGTTGAATGGAAAGCTTTATTAGTGCAAGATTCATGGAAGAGCCATGAGTAGCATCTTTGTTAAATTAGTCCCTGGCAGACAGGGTAGTTTTGAATGTTTCTTCATGGTGCAGGACAGACAAATTGGTACTAATTCTATAGGCAGGTAGCATATTAATTACATTTCACCAGGACACATAAACAATTAGAATATGTGTTTTCCAACGGTCTTACTGCTATGACATAACACTTATGTCAAGTCAGTCTTACAGGTGGATATTTTCTTCCGGTCTAGCTTTCAGCCAGCACAGTGATGCTCAAGTGATTGGATAAGTACAAAGAAAGGTTTTCATTACTTGTTGATGGTGGGAAGGCCCTCGTAGAATATTTTCAAGATTTTAAAGGGGGAGCAACTTTAATCCTGCAAGAGCCCCTTGAGGCTTCTTTTAGCATTTGTAGCTCTGGGTGGTCCCGCTGAATCCTTTGTGGTCATTAGGGTCCCCCTAAGCATTTTGATGACAATGCAGTTTGTGGAAATTCTTGGGAATTTCCTTGAATTGAGGGCCTGCTAGAATATTTAACAAGCTCTCGGCATCCTTTATTGCTTCTGTGCAGCTTGCATCCCCCCATCTTCCTGTATTTTGTCTCTGCTAGATATGGGAGCAGGAAAGGTTTGGTAAGAAAAAATAACTGCGAATAAATAGAGTTGCAAATCCAAGAAGCTCTGGGTAGTGTCCATGACAGAGATGAAAGCAGTTGCCTAATTGGTTAGGTGCAAAACAACAAAAAGCTGACATCCATCCATCTACCCACACTTGGGACCAGACACTGCCTCCTGCCAGCATCAGGACCTCAAGGCACAGTGATGCAGTTCTTCCAAGGAGCCAAAGCTTCATGGCCCTTGGAAAAGGGATAATGCTAATTAGAAAACACAGATCTCAAAGGGATGAGGAAACCTGATTAGCTAGCTTAGCTCAGTAAGAAAATGACAATTTTTGGCTCAGATAAGGCTCAAAGAAAACAGGAAATTTGTCAGAATTCAGTCTGCCCCCGAGGCAGTACTGGCACCCAAAGTTTATTTTCATGAAAGTGCAAGTGGATTTTACTGCTTTCTTCCATGGAGGACAGGTACCAGCAACTACCCCAGAGTTTTATCAATGCAATGTGTTATTTCATAAGCCTTGAGTTGTTTCATCTATGCATTTCTGGGAATTGAATTAAAAGAAAACTATCAAAATTAAAGGCTCTTGCCATAAGAGAGAATAGGAGCTTGCAAGTGAGACTTGAACCAATATTCGTGAGGTATAGATACAGCCTCTGACTCTGCTACCAGTTACCTGAGCAAATTTAGGTTTGCTTTCTGTTCTCTGCCTGTAAAATAATACAGTAGTGTGTTTTTTTCTTCTGCATCTATCTCTGTTCAATGTCTAGCATGAAAAAAATTCTTGATCCTGACTGGACCCCCTGATTTCCTGAGTGTGTAGACTGAAAAAGAATTGTACCTCACTTCTCATCTGACTTGCAAGTTCCCAAGAAATTAAAATGTTATGGCTTTGATTTTTTTTTTACCTATTCCTTTGTTATGGTGGTGCCTTTCACTAAGGAGGCCCTGCAGTGTTTTCATCATTTGGCTGGTGGGCTAGAAAGTAGTGTTCCTATAAGCGTAGCAACAGTATTGAAAAGTTTGGGAACCCATAGAGAAGTCTCTGAATGTCCTGGCTATATTGGGTCAAAGCAATTTAATCCTTTCCTTTCATTATATCCACCAGAAAGATTTGAATAGAAACCATGTGAATCTACCCTTCTTCTTAGCCTGCTGTGGCTACTGGGGGAATTATTACCTGGATGTCAGTATCCTGTTTAAATATTTAATAAGAAATTTATAAAGCAAAGAAATATCAGAAGTAAAAACATCTTAATCACCAGCAACAAAGATTAATTTTGTGAGTCATCTTCAATGTGCCCTCATTAATTTTGATTGAGTAAGAGCCATTGAATATCCCTTTCATACTTATATTTCATGCAAGAGCCCAAAATTTATGTCTGCACAGCTTGTGCATCTTTCTCCATTATTAAGCCAATTTATACACAATTCTAATGCCTTTGACATGTCATTTGTATCATGTAGAACTTCAAAATGGCCTTCCAAAATTTTGAGATTGAAGTATTACATTTCATCAAACATTGGCCGTCTTGGGAAATTTCTCCATAAATTTCCAACGTTCTTGCATTAGATTCTCAATGTAATTTTTAATGGTTTAAATCTGATGTATTCCTTTCAACAGCATTGTTGGAAAAAAAAATGTAAGTGAAGGAAAAGTGAAATCGTTTAAAGCAAATTCAGTTTACTGACCCTGTAATATTTTTTGGTAAAGCTTATCAATAAAAAAACGTATCTCATAGATAACTAGGATGTTCACACCTATACAATGAAATTGATTTATTTCAGGCGACATTGGTACAGGTTTCTTGACTTTAGTATTTCCTTTTTAAGTGATTAAAAAGTCCCAGAGATTTGTTTTCCTAGACTGGATCATGTGACAGTAAATGATGCTATAATGCCATGAATTAAAGAAAAGGCACACGACAATCCCAAGGCAGGGATTGTTGACACCAGGATGAAAAAATTTAGACTGAAAGGGTATATAAAAACCTTCCTGGTTTTCAAAAGAGTCAATTCCCGCCCCGCACCAGGAGAAGGGAGTGAAGCCTTGGTAAAGGTTTGCATCTACCCTCTACACCAAAATTTTTACAATAGAAAGATATGCCCTTAGCAGCCAGTAGTGACCAATTCCTTCCTGCCTTCTTCTGCCATGAATTAAAAAATAATCCCCACTTCCGGGGCTTCCAGAAAAGTGCTGGTAGTCACAAGATGCCTCTCTGATGGCAGCAAAACACTGCCACGAGTGTTGTCTCTCTCTTCTTCATGGCCATCTAAATAGGGAGCAGTTGCAGGTGGCAATTCTAATTTTCAGCACATCAGATGAATGTGGTTGAGTTCAGCAGTTTTCTAATTCCTGGCTGGGAGGAATGTGTGTTTGTGGTGCTTCTCAGGCACAATTAGGAAAACTAAATCTGTTGACAGCAGGCTTAACTTCCCAGCAAAAATTATTCTCACTGAAGAAATGGTGGAGTGTCAGTAGCTGAAAAAATGGCATAACATCATAACATCTGCTAAGCTGATATTTCTTCACAATGAACAGAGAATGGATTGCAATATGTCATACTCCAGCAGAATTTAGGAGCAATTTGTTGTCAAACTGGGAGAACATGGATAGTAGGGCAGACACCTTTAAGTTTGATACCATGGAGCTGGAGACACGATCAGAAATGAATAAAAGTCATAGTGTTAAATAAAAAGGGACTATACAAGGAAGGAAGTAATGGGGGTGAGAACAAGAGTACTGTATGTATGCTAAAGGTAATAGGAGTCCATGAGAACTTTCAATTTCTTTCTTGGCCTTCATTCATATTCCCGCATATTCAATGAGTTTCCTACTGATTTGTTAGAAAACGGAATCCTCTGAGTTGCTTGTATCTGGCAAGCCTCCTCAGATATCATTGTTACAAGACCTAAAATGCATACATTTACATGTCATGTTACTTAATTTAACATTATTTCAGTGTATAGTCAGCCTTTGTGTGAGGTTCTAGTCCTCCTCTACTTACACTGATGATTTGCCAGGCACTGTGTTACCAAACTCTTTACTGAAGCTCTGTTCAATATTCAGCTTATTGCACTACTTTTATTTTCACTAAAAATCAATTACCAGAGAGAAGCATCAAGCTGTTCTCTCATAGCTTGCATTTGATGCATGCAAGTTGCATTTACCCCATTTTATGCTTGTATTTGTTATTCTTTCCTTCACAATTCCTGTTCCTTCAAAATAAAGTCAGCCTAATAGGTTGATGTTTTTCCATATGTTTTCCTTTCATTTCTGTCTGGGGGTTTGCAGATTAAATATGCTGATGACAGAGAAATGCATTTTTGAAGCAGAGGATGTATTTAAATGTAAAATCTGGAGCAATATGCAGTTTGACCCCCAATTTTAAGGCCATGTTTTCAACCTGCTTGCTTGTTTGTTTGTTTTCAGCACTGGAGTTGGTGAGTAAACTGGGGCATCTGCAGTTTTTTAAAAGGCTTACAAACAGATCTAATGTAAAGATACCAGAGTCTCAGTAAGGATCTCAATTCACTTGTTATCTGTTTCACTGGTGTAACTGGTGTAACTTCATTTTGAGAGTGTGTCATATTCATCCTTTTATACTTTTGTCTTTATCTCTGTTGCAAGTACTCAAAGAAGCAGCAATAAATTTACTCTCTTTCTAGGTCTCATCCCAATGGTCCTATTTAGCTTTAAAATTTGTATATTGTAATAATCAGCCAGCAATGTGCCATGTTAAATTGCATTTTCTTCCAGGATCACATGTACCAGGAAAGATTTTCGTAAGCAGTCAGTAACAATCAGTTAAACAAGATGTAAGCACCTACCAGTTACAGCCATATATTTTATTAAGCATATGAAGTATCACAATAATTTGCATATTTACTAATCTGTTATGGTTCAAATTCATGCCAACCACAGTTAAAAGACCATATGGGGATTAAGAAAACTCTAATTTCAAGCCTTAGTAGAGGATAAATCCAAATCACACATCCCACATAAAACAATAGGTTAATAAAACACAAATGGCTACTACAATGATGTTACTGAGTTCTCTTACACTTTCCCCGGCAAATGATCATTTTCCAATAGCAGTTCTATGGTGCATGCAGTACATGAAAATACTTTTTTTTCCTTTCTTTCTACACTTTTATCCAGAATTAATCACTGAATGATCTTCAGATTATTTAGATCATCATGAAAGGAAGACCTGATCCACACTGGGAGTTTGTTGTATAGTACATGGAGTTAAAAACCTTTTTTTTTGTTAGATTGAAGACTGGTAATGAATAAAAATTAGCAGCCCTTACCAGTAAAAGAACCTAATAATTTATTCACTGGGTAACACTGATGTTCAGCCAAAAACTTACCATTTGACAATAAGGGGCAGTGATTAGTTTATAAAGGATATCAAGTTGTTTTTATTTTTTCAAATGACTGCTTTAAGATGACTCTCTGACTTAAGAAGCAGGGTATGCTTGGTCCCTATGGTTGTTCAAAGGGCTGTTAATATCTATTGTCCAATGATTATTTTAATGCATGATATATAATGCACTGTGAGCTTACACCTTTCTTCCAGGTGTTTTGCCTTAAAAACAGATTTTTGTATCTCATTGAAAATAAGTACCTCTCCCAGTGTAGATTAAGCATCCATGTGAAGTCTAGAGAAATATTACAAGATTCTGTGGTATATTGCGGATGACAAATGCATTAAAACTTATATTTTAAAGCTCTGTGAAGCTCAGCATCAGAGTTAATTCTTTCATGTGTCAGAATTTGATTATTTTCTCCTTCAAAAAGCTAACAGTTTCTTTTCAATGATCCTATAACCAGAGAAGGACACACAGACAAAAGTAATACACTGACACCTCTGTCAATATCTAGAGCAGCATGGATGCCTCAGACATGCATGTCATAGACTGCCCAGTATGAATGTACAAGGACACAGACTTTTGGAGTTGCTTCTCCATCTTAGAGGGGATTCAAATATGTACCTATACTCAGTCTACTCTATCAGTTATGCTGGCGTAATATGAAAAGGGTTCTCAGTCGCTTTTGCTGAAACTTTCTAATTGTTAAAATTGATTTCACGAGAAAATAAGCAAATTAATCCAGTCAGTGGGGCACTCTCCTTGGAAAGAGGAAGTATTTTTCACATAAAGTATTTTTCGTATAAAACATAGGCAGTTAGCCTTTAGAGTTTGGGTTCTTTGCCTCTGCATCTCTGCATGCATCCATGATGTCTACTTTCATGTATCATACATTGAAATAACTTTAAAGAACTGCTTTGATTTAGGACTCTTGGCTAGGAATAGAAGTCACAGACCCCGGTCCCCTGTCTGATTAAGAGCGATTGTCATAGGCCAGCGCAAATGTTCATCTAGCCCAGTGTCCTGTCTCCAACAGTAAGTGAACAACGGATGCTCTAGAAAGAGTAGAACAGGAGAAGCATGTAATGATACTTTCAGAAATATTACTAGAAAAATTACTAGCATAGCAAAGCTGAGCAAGAGGTAGCAACTTTTTATGGAACAACACTCAGTAGATTTATCTTACACGAACGTTCCAGTTGTTCTTCAAACCCATGTGTGATTTTAACATCCTCAACATACTGATGAGTTGCAGTGTTTATGTGCTCTGTGAAGTATCTCCTCTTTCTGTTTGCTTTGAACCCTTTTGATGACTGCCAGTTCTAATATTAAGAGAAAGAATGAGCAAGCGTGCCTTAGTCACCTTCTCCAGGTCCCTCATGATTTTGTAAACTTGGGTCAGGCATCTCTGTATAGCCTTGGTTTCCGTGCTGAAGAGTCTTAAACTATTGAATTCCTACTTGTACAGAAGATGTACCTTTAATTATCCCATCTGATTCTCTCTGTATCCTGCCAACTTTAATATATCTGTTTTCAGGTATGAGGAACTCGCGGAACTTCATGATGCATTCCAGTCTACTTAGGTAGACATGGTATTTTCTCTCATCTTCTGTTCCTTTCCTAATAATTTTGCCTTTTTCCACAGCTGATGACTATTATGCCAATATCTTCATAGAGCTATCTACCATAGCTTTATAAGAATACTAAATTCAGGACCTGTTATTAAGTATACAAAATCAGGATTATTCTCCCCATGCATATCAGTTTGCATATATCAACACTGAATTTCACTTTCCATTTTATTATCGTGTAACTCAGTGTGGATGTCTTTCAGCGACTCCCAGTTTGTCAGCTTTTTTTTTTTTTTATAATCTCAGTGGCTTAATATTAGTAAACATTTGTCACTTCCCTGTCCATAATTCACCTTTTACATACCACAATTAAAAATTTCTGGGACACCCAACACCAGTCTGTGTGGTACTCTGCTGTGAAAACTTGCCATTTATTCCTATCCTTCCTTCCCTCGCTTCGTTCATCATGTATTTTCTCCAGTGGTTGTTGGGCTCTGCCCTTGTAGAAAAGCACCGAGGCCCTGTGTCTTATTTGGCACTTCATGAAGCTTACATTTGTTGTTGCAATGTAACGGCATAACCTCACCAAAATCTTCTCCGTGTGCCACAACTGTGTACCAGTTCTGGTACAGTGATGTGAATTTGAATCCTTTTGAGCTGAAGTGGTTTTCAACTTACATTTCCTTCAGAGGTTCTGAGAAGAATGCTTTAACCGTTAGACATGCCTATATGGGCAGTGCCAGCAGCCACATTTTATGAGCAAAGATAGAAGACCACTGATTCTTTAAATGAATGAGTAACATACTAAAATATGTTCAGGGTCGGGGCCTGTAGGAATTAAGTTTTGGTACTGAGCATATAGATGTCTAAAATTATATGTGGTTTATCTAACTAAAGCTGGTCAATGCAACCATATATTCAGGAAAACTCCAGAAGCACAGGTGGAAATTTACTTTTTGAAACTGAGACTATTAGAGATTTCAACCACTTACAGGGATAACTATATCTTAAAATAGGCTTTATGGATAATAATTTTAAATAGTCTTACAATAAAAGGGAAAATCTGATCCCACAAGCAGCAGCAGCAGCAGCAAAATTCCAAGCAGATTTGTTTGGTCAATTTCTGGCCGAAGAGACTTCAGGACTGAATCAATGGAGCCCAGGATTTCACCTGTGAGACTGGTAGTTACATTGTAACAGGTATAGCCACTGAAACACCACTGTCATACGTCAGACCATAAAATACATTAATTCTGGAAGTCTTCCTGCATTTGCTTATCTTTCTTGGCTTGCATGCCCTAAGGACTCATAACACACAAAGCGATGCCTCGGTTAGGAATAGTTTCCCATAGGTAGAGATAATAATCGTTACAATAGTTAACCACAATAAATCAGAAGTGTACTGGGGTGGGATCAATGCCTTCTCTTAGGCCTCCATTCTTCTAACACTAAATTTTACTTCACTACCCTTGGCAGTCTAATGATACAAAGATTAAGCTTGCTTGTCCTGCTTGCATCTGTTTCTTCCGTTTTCAGCCACCCTGCCTGCACCCACTCAGTAGAGGCTCAGCTGCCTTTTCTGTGCAGAAGACATGTGTGCTTTAATCTGAAGGCAAGAGGC
Organism: Ibidorhyncha struthersii; assembly: GCA_013398815.1. NCBI lineage: Eukaryota > Metazoa > Chordata > Aves > Charadriiformes > Charadriidae > Ibidorhyncha > Ibidorhyncha struthersii. Next base: position 41,359 of record VZSZ01004309.1, read on the forward strand.
TTCTGCGTGAGGAGTACTGGTACAGCAGAGAGACAAAATCTTGTAGCTAGAGCAAGACTGTTTTCCTGGTTGATTTGTCAGGTGAAAACCTTACCCTTCACCAGTTCACACCCGCTTTTCTGCTTGGAGGAAAGGGTACTATTTCATTTCTCTACATCTTGTACCACCATCTGTTTTTAAGCGGCATTGGGGTTGGTTTTGTTCATATATTGGTGTCCTGGTTTGAGGTAAAACTGGACCAATTTTGTTCAGTAACTTCGCTTCTTAGCTGGGCCTCTTCCAACTACTGAAATTAACAGCATATTGTGNAAACTGAGGGATCAAGGAATACCCTGTGGGTCAGTTTGGGGTCACCTGGCCTGTCCGCTCCTTGGCTGTTACAGCGATAAGTATAAGCAAGAGCCTCTCCGCACGCCATGGCTGGGCATCAGCTATAAACATTGGTCTTATCCCCCTGAGAGAGCGACCATTGTCTGCACAATATGCTGTTAATTTTTAGTAGTTAGAAGAGGCCCAGCTAAGAAGCAAAGTTACTGAACAAAATTGGTCCAGTTTTACCTCAAACCAGGACAATTGGGATTATTGTTTGTTGATACAAAATTTGTTTAGTGTTGCAAACGCTACATTTAGAGATGGAGTCTTTAAAAGATAAGGAAAAAAAAATGTGTAAACCTCTTAGTAAATATTTCTCAATTAATTAATTTTCCCTTTTGCTCTGACAGTCTGAAATTGTCAGGTTCTAACCCTCTGTAATTCACATTGTATGAGCTACAGAAAAGGGCACCGTCTTTTGGTGGTACAAAGTGCAGGCAGCTGCCTTGGGAGTTACACTAAACCCTCTGGACGAGTGACCAGTGCCCTAAACCCCCCTGAGCTGCCGCTGATGACAAAAGCCTCCTGCAAACACCCCGTATTTACCCCGCAAATGACTGTCGGAGCAGTCACCCCCGGAGCGCCTCTTCCCAAGGCGCTGGGTGAGGGTCGGACCCTCAGCCCCATCTCGGCTGCAGCCAGACGTCTTCTCCCGTCGCGACACTCTCCTCCGCGGTGCGCCCTGCCCCGGCTGCCGGGCTCTGTCGCGACACCTGCCCCGGNNNTGCCCCGGCTGCCCGGCCGACCCCCGCTCCCTGCCCGGGGCCGCCGGGTTGTTCCCCGACCGGCCTCCTTACACCAAATAAAGTTTTCCCGCGATGAAATTTAGAAGGTTATCCAGAATCTTAAAACTGTCCAGGATCCTCTGAATAATTCCCAGGAGGATTACCTCTTCTTCTGCTCCGGATTTCCCATTCCTCTTT
>VZSZ01004310.1:15655-32901 GCA_013398815.1 Ibidorhyncha struthersii
CTATTTTAAGTCTATAGATAGCCTAACTGAAGTAACTTCTAGGCCTTAAATGATGGGCTTGAGGACTTTAGGCCTGAACGTGTTTGGGTGGTTTTTTGATTGTGTTGGTTTTTTTTTTTTTTTTTTTTAATTAATACTATTTCCATTAATGAGGAGCTGTAACATACATCCAGAAAAAATTGCCGTGTTGTATGTTTATGCGTGAAATAAACTTCAGCACCTGCTTTAATCTGAGAAGTGTTTTGATGACGTTGCTGCCTTTCTGGTGTTGTCACTTGATCCTGATAGTGAGAGCAGGCTTTCTTGCACAGTATGTTCCTTCTCATCACTTCCAGTGACTTAAAAAGAAAGGAGGCGTTGCTCATAAGGGCTGGCCCGTGCGGGTTTCTGCCTGAGTGGGTATCTGGAGGGCCCCTTGAGCATGCTTTGGTGATAATTGGCACAGTGTACAGTTACGTTTGTGACAGAGCTCTGAGGAGTAAGTGACAGGGGGATCCAGCTGTGGTGCTGCACAGGAACGTGGCAGTACTTCTCAAGGAGTGGGTCTTGACTTCTTCCCGAGAACCATGAAGGACTATTAAGAAGGTTGAGAGATGTTGAAAACATGTAATAATAGGAAGCCAAGAAAATTTTGCTCCTTGCCGTTCTTTCCTTTCAAGCTCAAGTGTTCTCTGTTTGGTGCCTTGAAGTGCATGCACAAACGATATAGGCCATCTTGATCTTTGATAGATTTTCTTTTCTTTTTCACTTTGACTGCCTTTATGAAAGCTTGAAATAATACTCTAGAAATCTGAAGAGCTACTGAAATGATAGACTCTTAGTTATTGTTTTTAGGTACTCAGAGCTGACTTTCTTGAGAGCAGAGGGATACTTTTGATGGCATCATCCTGTCTTTACAGAGGAAAACACAGCCGTGTCAGGCATTTTAAGTCAAGCGGGGAGTCTGGCGAAATTTCTCTGTGCATGGTTGGGGGTTTTAATTCCTATTGCTTCTTCAGTGAGCCCAGGGCTAAGAGTAGAGAGGTGCTTTTGTGCAGGTTTTTCTAATTCCCTCCCAGCATCTCCTGGATGAAATATTCTTACCTTCACCAGATCCTCCAATATTGATATTTTAAAGTGCACAGATAAATATAGTGTAAAATCATGATCCATTCAATTACTCTTTATTTTGCGTGGGCATGGGGGTCAGTAGTCTCGCTGTAGCTTCACGGAAACCAGAGAAGTATTGCTTTGTTTCCTTGTAGTGATTACAGGGCAGCATCGCAGTGGTGTCATCTCTGCCCGAACGCGGATCGATGTTCTCCTGGACAGCTTCCGTAAGAAACAGCCCTTCACACACTTCCTGTCCTTCGCTCTCAACCAGCCCGCCATCCAGGAGAAATTCCTGCAGTTCAAGGAAGAAGTGTTGGAGAAATGCTCAAAGGTAAGGTTCCACGTGAGAGTTAAAATCAAGTGGAAGCCCTTTGGCAGAGTGCCATTTCATTTATTGAGATAGCTTTTTGGTGTTTACCTTGAAGGTCTTATTCTATTCTGTTTCCTAGGAATGTATTTTTAACAGGCCTTTTACTTAAGTTGGCGGATCTGCTGTGAGAATTTGTTGAGTGCTGTTGTGAAATCTTCTGGAAAGTGGAATGGCTTGCTTAGTAAATTGATAGTAAAATATTTTGTTCTCCTTAGGGATTTCCCTGGATGGGAGGATATCTACGATTCAAAAGAGGGTTGGGGTTTTTTGTTTTTAATAGGAAAGCCACTAAATAATGTAGTGGACCTTTCTACATTTTATATGATTTCTACATAACTGTGAAACCAGGTAGGAATTCACAAGTTTGCTGCTGCTTCTATTTCACTTTTCTTTTGGTTACTGACACTGAAGGAAGATGGGTGTCATTAGTGGAGCTGAGGGAGAAATGACTTGGTAGCACATGCCATCCTGCAAAACTAATCGCTTCCCTTCTTCCCCATGAGACACTGTGCTGACAATCCCTCCTACTTGCCTTCAGATCTTGCATTGAAAGCAGCAGGAAATAGGTAGGCATAGGGAAATGAGTAACAGAATGAAGTGAAAGCTGTGTATTCCCTGGTTTATTTTAGCATGCTTGTAGTTTGGGAGAAGGGGTATGTCAGCGCACAGGGCCAGGCTGAGGAGAGGGAATGGTATTATTAAATTGTCATGTCCTCTGAGTCTGCTGGCAGGACATCTCTAGGCAAGAGAGAAGAGTTCCTCTTTGTGGCCGCTGCAGGTTAGATTGTGTACACGCGGCAGGGTTTTGTGGGCTGATATTCTTACCTTCATGCCCGTCACTGCCTTTCAAAGGGGAAAATATAATCTTGCAGATAGCACAGCTTAAGAAGTTTAATTTCCTGTGTCTTCATGAGTGGGTGTGAATTATCTGGTATCTGTGGAGATACGAGTTCTTACTCAAGTTTTTGTGGTCACTTGCATGTCAATTGCCTCATCTCCAAGAGCAGAACTGAGCTGGCTTTGCAGTCTTGTCTTTTCTGGTGGTTCTGATATAAGTCCCTCTTCTCCGCCCAGCTGCCTATTTCCATGACATCTTAGGAGCTTTCTATCACTCAGGTTTCCACCTAATGTTAAATACAACTGAAACTGGCCAACAGATCCAGGGATTAGCAACCAGCGCAATGCCATGAGCACTCTTTACTCGGGCTAGGAGGATATCACCGGCTTGATCATCTATCCCCATTTGCCAGTGGCAGCTACCTTTATTAAAGCTTACCTTTATTAAAGGAAAGCCATGAAGTCAGGGGGATGGAAACATTAGGCTGAGAAAGTGTTGGCTGAACAGAGAGTGCTGGACCTCTGTCTGGTGTCAGTGGTGGCCTGGCTCCCTCTGTTGGTTTCTAGTTCCAGTCCTCGTGTGGGGACACACCAAAGTTACATGGAGAGAAGCGGCTCTTCAAGGGGCTGGTAACTTCAGTATGGGGCTCTGGTAGTGGCTGTTCATGCTGTTCCGCCTGGACTGAGACTACTGCGTTAAGTCTGGTGTTTCTCTTGCCCTTTATCCCCTTCAGCCTGGGCTTGTGGCTGTTACAGTCCTTTCACTTGATGTCCCTCGAGATCTGGCCCTGCTCTGCTTGAAGCTTTGGCATCCTGGACTCCGCTTATCTGATCCTCCTCCTCCCTCTAGCTGTCTGCCGGCACATCCTGTGGATCTCTCTTGTCCCTCCCCATGGACAGCAAACTCAGACCTGACTGCTGTGCAGGGCAGTAGCCTCGGTGTCATCCCGTACCTCTTGCTGGGTTCTGGCTTCCAGGCTGCCTCAGTGTCAGGCAAATCCTTTCAGTGTCACATCTCTTAAGATGTGGCTTCTTTTACTCATATGTGCTACTAATGCTGTCATTCATGCTCTCATCCTGTGTTTTATTCCTGCAACACACTGGCTTCACACAGGACTAACTCTTCTTGCAGAGCACTCGTTTTTTCTGCCTGCTGGTTTGGTTGCATCTCTGTAGCCCTCCATTGGCCCAGCCTTGGTGGGTGATCTTACTGACTCTCCAGACCCTCCTGATCTGTCTCTGTCACATTGTTTGTCTCTTTCTCACTCTTAAGTATCAGTTTGTATCCCTGGGTAGGGAGGGAGGTCTGCCGTCCACTTAGAAACACATTCATAAATTTATCTTGGTGCTTTCCTTAGTATTGTCAGTCACATTCAGAAGGAGCTGCCTGCGAACATCTGCAAACCTTCACGTGCTCCTCATCCTAGAAAGCTGCAGAAGCCCGAGCTTGGTCAGAGGAGTGCCGAGACCACTGCTGAGCAGGCTAGTCATGTTAATTTTTTCTCCTCTTGCCTGACCTTCTGTCTCTCCTGTAGTTTTTGTTCTGTGTCTGGGCAGCACTGAGTCCTGTAAGGCTCCGCTTCGTGGTCAAGGATGCTGTAGCACGGGCATGCGCATGGGAACGCATTTTGGCCTAACAGCGACTTCTGGCTTTCAGTAACCTCAGACTTGAACTGTACTCAGAACCAGCACCCAGGTGTGTGTGCTCCTAATACCAGTAATAGCCGTATCACCGAGAGAGTGCAGCATTCAAGACATAGCGTGCCTTTTACTGCTGCCGAGTCATCAAGGTGCTTTTGGGAATCTCCCAAAACGGTGGCAGCTGAAGCTGCCCTACTGCATGACTTATCTATATGGGTGGAGGCAGAAGGGCTGGGGCTGTAGTTCCTGTTCTCCACGCTGCATAGGCATAAGGTGCCCTGGCCTGGAAGCTGCAGGGTCGTGTTAGCACTGCTCGGTGTCCTGTGCCTCTCAGGAGAGCCTGAAAAGTTCTGGTACTGCTTACATCAGCTCTGGAGTTTCCATTTTTAGTTTGAAGCGTGGAATTCGGTCAGTGGCAAGTATTTGGGGGTTTGCATATGTATAGCCTAGGAATATATGGTGCTTTATGTTTCTGCCCTTCTTCTGGTGTGAGCAAAAAGGCTTCTAGATATATTGCTGTCTGTTAGTTCAAGGAGTATATTGCAGCCCCGTATGTCTCTCAATCACTCCACAAGCCAGTAATGCCGCTCTAATACCACTTTATCTCACAGCAGGGTCTGCTAGAAAGCATATCGGTAATGAAAAACAGTAATTCAAAACTGTGCCTCACTGAGCAATAAGAGAGCTTATAGATTTGTCCAAAGCAACGGGATTTCTCCGGATACTTGGAGAAATCTGAATAGGTTTCAGTGACAAGCAGTGCGCTTCTCTTCCTGTTGCAATTTGCTGGTGCAAAACATTGCAGAATTAGGTAAACTCCAGTCTTTGAATGAAGCTTGGTCATAACAGTAAGGAAGGGAAAGGACCAGATGTGTGTGTGAGAGGATTTCTTCTGGCCATTGAGCATTTGTGAGGGACTCTATTTCTCTCTGAAGCAGTTACCATGACAACCATTCATTTATATTTTATAGCATAGGGTTATGTTGGTGGCTTTCTAACTTTTTTTGTGTGTGTGTCTTTAAGACCTTTTGTAAGATGAACCTTGTGGTGGAATATGGAACACTTCAGGTGTTGTCCATGCTATTGTATGGNGAGGTGGCTCACCTGGACAGGCTCATTACTGATGTGGTGCAATGGGAGGTCTGGATGACTGGATGACCTTGGAAGTCTCCTCACACAGTTGTGTAGGTGTCAGAGTGAGGGGGACTGAAACGTCTGTCTGAGTATGCAGGTGGAAAAGGGAAGAGACTTTACAGTAATATTGCCGTGAAAAATCACAGTTGAGGCTTTCAGAGCTGTGCAAATGCAGCATTTGCAGTCTTAACAGGCTGCAGATGCAGCACAGAAAAGAAATATGATTGCTGTAATATATGGCAACCTGTAAATATCAAACATTGCTAATGAGGTATTATATGTCGGAGTGGAAGGGACAGAAAATGGGAGGGGTTTTCCAGCCTGCAGCTCTTCAGTCAGTTTTGAGGAAATGCTGCTTTTCTGGCTCGCTCCTTTGTTTGTGGATCGGGGTGGGAGAGGGCATGTAGCTGGCATACAGTGTCCTGCTATTAAGAAAAAAAAAATATGATAAAGCTCCCTGCAAATACTGGAAGCTCTTAAGGCAGTAGAGAGGACACAGCCAGGGAGGAAGAGCGAAGGAGTTTGTTCCTTTGCCTTGTCATGTAGAAGGCCTGAAGTGAGTTGTGATCTATGGTTTCCCCACTACAGGGTCTTAGGTTTGGAGGAACAAGGTGCTCGGGCTTTGAAAAGAGAGGTGAAGACGCTGGATAAAACTCTTCCCATATTCCTTCTAAAGAAGGAGAGCAAAGGTAGAAGTCTAAGTAGCAGGTGGGTGGAAAAAAACCCTTATTTTTAGAGCTAAATGAGTGGAAATGGGTTATTGGGTTTTTTGACCATGACAGAGCAGTGTCAGGGAGAGGCATAAGCTAAAATGGACAGTCGTCATATATGGATGGTGCATAAAGAGGATATTCTTCCTGCCTCCCAGTACATCCTTAGAGAACCCAAGTTTGTACAGTAAAATTTTTGAGAGACTATAGAGTCTGTTTTATGTGTTCATATCTGCCAGCGAGTTCATGCAAATACACCGCTTTCAGATGCCCCCGTAGAATATGGGGATTCTCTCCTGTGACACCTTGCCTCCCCTAATCTGGTGCCCTGCTTTCATTAGGGCTGGAGGACACTGCTTGCCACAAGCCACTGCGACTTGTGCTGTGAGGAGTGTCCCTCTTCCACTGCACAGGGGAGGAAACTGGTGAAAGAAGAGCTTTTTGCTGAGAGGCACACGGAGAACATGGCTTAGATCCCAGTGGATCCCTCTGCCCATCTCTGATGCTGAATCTCACACCTCACTCCTGCTTTTATGGTTATTGCTTACCTTGAGAGGGTTCCTTAGGTATTTGGAAGATGTCCATAAAGCTCCAAAATCACAGTGTTGACAGGATCATGTCTCTTGGCCTCGTTCTCCCTGGAGGTGGATGTGATTTTTTCCCTAGCAGTAGTTATGAACACATATTCCGAGGTTCTGAGTTGCTGTTCTCTGGCCCTGCTGGGCAGGTTGCAGAGGACTGATACCACTGGACAGGACAGCTTCCCATGAGGTGACGCAGCGGTTGCTGATAGCATATCGTGATCTGGGATTACAATAAGTGGGTTCAAGGTTTTTTGCATCTTGCTGAGCAGCATCCAGCCATGAAGGGCTGCTAAGACGCCTGCAGAAACATTGCCTGTTCCAGGGAGAGGTACCTCTGACGTAGCATCTATTTTATGCGTGGGAGAAGTGGGATCTGCCGGCCTGTTGAAAGAGTAGGGGTGTAAGCAGGGTTTTCAGGAGCTGTCTGAAATTCTAGGGAGTAAACCAGGAAGATTATCTAGGTCTTGGCCTGCTCACTGTTCTTCCCTGCTAATCTCCACAGCAGCGGTAGCGTGGCTTGTGGAGGTGACATGCCATCACTTTGTCAGCTGTCAGCCCACACTCAGGTGTGGGAAAGCTCAGGGGAAAACACTGCTTTTGGGGCAGGTTGATGTTTACAGTACAAATTGTGCTGGGGCAGAGAAGGAAGGTAGGGCTTTTGCTTTCTGACCTGCAAACTACTCTCTTGTTACTGTACGTCATCTGTGCGCACTGTGTGAGTGACATTGACTGGGTGTCCACGGCAAAGGTAAATTGAACTTTCTTCCAATTTCTGTTACCTGAACTGCTGTTTTGTGATGGGCCAAATATCCCCTGGCTACGGATACCATTAGAGAAAAAAGGCTGATAGAGAGAAATCATGTCCTGTCATGCATGTTAACAGCAGTATGAATTAAAGGAAGCCAAAAGGCTTTTAGTGCAGAGAGGGGAAGGTGGGGAGAAGTGAGATGGAGCCGCCCCTCTTTCCTCTGCTCCTGATGGGCCTGATGTAGTTAGTCCGTGCTTGTTTCAGGCTGCTGCACGGTGCTGAGGTCTGCAATGTGCTTTGCCGCTACTAGCATGGTACGATTTGGGGTTTCAGTCAGCAATAAAGTAATTAGCAGCAGTGGAAGGTATGTACGTGCTCTCTGTCTTCTGGGGACCGCCACGCTTTGCCAGCCTGTGGCTCTGGAGCAAGCCCTCGGCTTCTGTGTTGCAGGCTGACTTGTCTCTAGTCCAGCCCGAAAGCATTGCTGTAAAGAAGGGTATGGATGTTGTCCTTAGACATGAAAAATGCTGAGTGAGATGTGGGGCATTAAACTCTGACAGGCTGAGATACCGCAGTGTTTAAACATCTGAAAGGTTTTATTTCAAACTCTGAAGCACAGCTAGAAACTTCAAAGCTGTTGTTCTCAGTCGGTGGACTTTTTTTCAGACAGAGAAAGGCTTCAGTGGCCTGGCAAGTTGGCTTCTTCTGGAGTTAAAAGTGGAGGTTATTTAATGTGCTAGTGGGAAATGGCCACTAAGTGGAAATAATTGTTTTGATATGGGTGTGTTAACCATCCTCGAGGTATTTTTATAAATATCCTCTAACAAAAGAGCATGTTTCTTAAAGCTGAATGTAACCACTGCTCCACCTGGGAACAGTTCTACCCCAGCAACAACACGTAGCTCTTCTTATAAAGGAAATTTAAGCTTAATTCATCTCGGCAAGCTACGGGGCACATGGGAACGAGAAAAATGTAATTATCAGAGCTGGTATTAGCTGTGCTGGTGTTGTGAAGTCCAACCTGTATTTAGACAGGATTTAGAGACCATTTAGAGCTTGTCACTACAGCTGGTTCCAGCTTTACTGCACAAAAAATAGACTTAAGTTTTAAATCTGTGCTGACTTGTGTTGGGTTCATTGCTGATGGCAGCTGCCGCTTTGACAGCTGTGGAAATCTCTTGAAACCCCATACGAGTGAGTGCTGCTGTTCCTGGGTCCTGACTCAGAGCCTGTTGTAACGAGCTTCCAGGGTGATGTTCAGCAGCTCCACTGAAAAGGCAGGCAGGGAGTGTGCATGCGGTGGGGGGCTGCACCTCGTCTGTCAGGCTGAGCTCGCTTGCTCGCAAAGCCTGTGAAATTTTGTTTCTCGTTTCAACTTTGAGTCACTGCCAACCCAACCAGTGATGCAGAGATAAAAGGTTTGATGCCAGTGGCTTGGTACCTGTTGTCCGTAGTATTTACCCCTCTGATGGAGGGTGTGTGTGTGTGTATGAGATAAGACACCTATATATGATTGATTGACTGATTTGTAGGATCACGGGGTCAGCAGCAGCCTGTTCCAGAACCCTGCAAAGCTCCACCTGACTCTTGGGACATTGGTACTTCTGAACGAACAAGAGATCCAGAAAGCGTGTGACCTCCTACAGCGATGCAAAGAGGACTTTGTGGAGTAAGTGATAAAAAAGGAGTGTCATCACCAAGAACTTGAGTGGGGGAAAAGCATCAAGGTGTCTTTGACAAGGGACAGCGAAAAGAAAAGTGGCTAAATAGTTTATCTCAATTCTAGAAATTTGGAAAAAGGCTGAAATGTTTCAAATGGGAGCAGCCGAAATCACTGAGGAGTCACAAAGAGTCTAACAGTATCTCACAGCTCAGCTCAAACCCTCAGCGTTCCCTGAAAACCTGCTCTACTCATTTCTTTTTCTCACATGCGTCCCCGTTATTTTTGTGTGAGCAATTTATGCTGTTGTCCCCTGCCTGCTGCAGAGGGAGGGACGAGCTCCATTACCTGCACACGTTGCCTGCAGTGGGCTCCGGCACACTGCTTCCCCCCTGCCTCAGAGCAGATGCTGAGGTGTCCTTGACATGTGTTTCGTGATGCGGGGAGCTGTGTGCAGGGAAGCCAGCATGAGCTGTGTGAGCAATGAGTCTGAAACGCTCAGTGCTGCTCCAGGATCGGGGCTTTCTCGCTGCCTGTTAACACTGAGCTGCAGATGTTAGGGCTTTAACTGTAAATGTGGTTGAATGACACTGTAATTAGCTTATCTCTGTTCAGCTTAGAAATTGGAGATGGCCTGAGGGACTGGTTTATTTATTTATTTCTGCAAAGCCTTTGCATGTAGAGCAGGGATCCTTGATTTTTTATTTATTTATTTATTTATCACCTCAGTGCGTGAAGAATTAGCCACGCTGTGCCAGCTAATATCTGTGGGAATTAATGCATGACCAAAATTCATACCTCTGCCTTTAAAATGACAGCTCCGGTTTTTCAGCTGTTGAACAGAAACGCGAGCGTGTTTCCAGGGGAAGGCTCTGCCTGCAATATTTGGAAAGTGCCAGCTTCCTCATAAGTGGATTGAACTGAGGCAGAGAAAGTCTTTACTCTCCATTTCCTTTAGTGGAGGGGGAATCAACACTTGAATGTAACCTTTAGGTTATTTCCCCTGCCACACACAAATAAATATACTTTGAAAATTAATTTAGGCTCCCTTCCACCCACATAAACCTTCATTAGTGATCATTTACTTTTCTAAGTGCAGGCAGTGCCATGTGAAAGTAGATGTGCCCTTTTTGACCCTCTTTAGAGTAGGTGGCCTTTAGCACTCTGGGTGTGATGAGCACAATACACTTGTGCTGTTTTCCTCCCAGTAAACATACTGGAAGGGCAAATCACACTTTCTTTATTCCACCTGGGAAGCTTTTCTGGGAATCTCAAAAGCGGTCTCTTGGGCAAGCTGAACAGAAGCGAGCAAGGTTAGAGCAAAGTCATGCTCACGTTGTTAACTCGTGTTTATTACTTCTGCCTGCCCAGACACTCCCTGTACTTTCCACGAGACCTCGGCGTTAAATGAGACAACAGCACCTACTCACAGGGAGCTTTCGCAGCGGCGCCCTGCCTCCCTGTGATGTTCTGGTGGTTAAGGCAAGGAGGTGGCGTGTTTGGAAGCAGATACACTTTGCAGTGTGTTTGCAGGTGTGGGAGTGCATATTATATCCCGCACACATTTTTGGTTTTGCCTTCCTGCAAGAGTAGCTGGAGCTGATTTTAAAACAGCTCTATTTACTTCCAGCATTTGTAAGTGGATGTTGAAATGTACTTAAAACTGCATTCTGCATTGAGTACTTTTCCCAGCGAAAATCAACGAGCTGGAGACTTTGTGTCACAATCGCTCTCTTCACAGGGAAGGCAGGAGGTCTCTGGATTGAGGACTTGTACCATTTTACTGCTGACAGGTTTTCTGAAATGTAAATAGAGATCTTCACATTGAGATGGCCTGTGAACACTGAAAAGTAGATTTAATGTGTGTCTAAAACACCAAATGTATGAATTGAAATGTTTTTTACGCTGTTTCTTGAGATGATGAGACAATAGCAGCTGTGGCCTTTTGAGCTTTAGAAATTAGGGAGCCTTTTTTGTGTTTGGGTTTTTCCAGTGCAAGCAACCTGAAAGATATGGGAAAGAGAAGAACTCTTTAGTGGAGTTCACTGCCCCATATGCTCTGTATAACATTTAAGTCCTGCTTAACCTCGAAGTTATGTTTAACTATAGCAAAAAATATGTTTTATATCATTCCCTTAGTAAAACCATATATTTAGTGTGTGCGTGAGGAGTATTATGCATTGTATTTCAAAAGCAAATGTGATATTTTGCTTTTTAACATAAGGGATTTGTTGCATTTTAGTCAAATTGCTGGAGGCAAGCCCCTGATTGTGGAGGTGGCAGGAGTGGAGTATATGAACGATGACCCTGCCATGATGGACGTCCTTTATGCCAAAGTCCACATGAAGGATGGCTCGGACAGGTGAGTTCCCCATGCTCCCTTCTGTCGTTCCTTCTCGATGTGCCGTGGCAGCGGTAGCAGTGTGCCTCTGCTGTCTGAAGCTGGTGGGTGCTGCTGGCAGTCCTTGAGCCAGCAGTCAGGAATATGAAGTCATTCTTGCTTCCTAAACCGGTTAAGGCAGTGAGGTGTTTGCTCTTTAAATCAGTCACTGGTGGTGCAGCTGAAAGATGTCATTTGTTTCTGTAGCAGTCTGTCAGATTGAATAATGGTGTTGTAGCTCACGGGGTGATAAGATGGCCAAGGAGATACTCCTGAGATGACTTAGAAGGCAGAACAACTTGGCCTCTGCTGTCTAGTTCCCAACCTGCAATCCAGATTAATCTGGACAGCCTGGCATCTTCTGCGGCACTTAATTATTCTTAAAACCCAGTTACACCAGAAGGTCCTCAGAAAAGCATGACTTGGTTACAGAGTTGGGTTTTGTGTCTGTAAGCAGCCTGGAACAGGCGCTGGGTGTGAAATGTCTGTCTTCTGAGCTGCTGGTGTGAAATCTCAAAGCCTGGTCGGTGTCAGTGCGTGTGTTTGTGCTGTTCGCCCGTGTGGCTGATGGCTTTAGCTTTACAAACAGCGCTGCCCAGGATGTGGCGGTGTCTGGACAACCTTCCTCCATCTCGTTTTTGACAAGTACATCACCAGCGGCAGCACCATCTTTTCTCTTACGGCTTTCTGGAAGACCGGGTAAACCTAAGAGCTGTTGTACTCTGTGCTGCTGGTTGTGAGGTGGGTGGGAAGGAGGGTAGGGGAGTAGCCAAAAGAGCTTTAGCCTTCTCTCTCTGAGCCTTAGCCTTCTCTTTTTCTGGCAGTGCTGCCCTTTTGTGTTTGTTCCCATTGCTAGAGGACAGCAGGAGCTAGCAGAGGAGCACAAAGTAGTGCAGCTGGAGGAGGGAGGCTGTGTGCAGGGACTGGCTCAGGGAAGAAAGGACATGTTCTGGCATCTCCTTTCCCCGAGGGCTGAGGAGGCAAGGGGGGCCCTCTGCTTAAAACCGCAGTTTGGAGGCTGTGTTGAAGTAAGAGATCGGAAATGGGATAAGGAAATGGGTGGGAAAATGAAAATGTAAGAATTGCTGGGAGGCAGTAGGAATTGAAATTTTTTCCTCTTCTCGGCTCTTCCACTTTGAAGTCTGTCATACCCTGAAAGAGGTAAGATAAAACAAACTGGGCGGGTGGAGAACCAGGACAAGCTAGAGATCAGCCAAGAGGCAGAAATGCCGGGAGAAACAAGGCAGAAGCATTCAGAAAGACTAGACGGAGGCAGACACTGGATGGCCCAAATGCCCTTTGGTCAGTTTGTTGTAGAAAGCGTCCGAAGTGTCAGCTCTGAGAGCTGAGGTATGGGCCTCTTTTCTCCTGAGTCACCGAGCTCTGCATCATCTCTGAGGTGCAGTGCTTGGAAGTCTGCTTGCGTCTGAAAATAAGTCTGCAAACCGAGGAGCTTTTAGAGAAAACCTGTAGAGCATAAGTAGGGCCTAAGGTGAGGCAGTGATGTCTGCCTGAGACTGGGCACAGCTTGAGTTGTTGGTACTAGCACTGTGGTCTGCTTCACATGCCAGCATTATCCGTTTTGCTGAGAACCCACTTAGCCATAATGCTAGAAGAAAACGCTGATGTGCATTAGGGGTGGCAGAGCTCCTTCTGGCAGGGGAGAGAAATGAGGTCTTCAAATCTACCTTGCCTTGAAACTGAAAACGACCCCTACCCTTCCCCCCCAGAGAAAGAGCTGATGCCTCCTCTGTCCTTCACAGAGCTCTGTTAGCTGAGGTTCTGACCAAACCCAGATCTTGTGCTTTGCGTGGCACCTGGAGGCTGCCAGACTTCTCTTCTGCGACGCCTTTTTTGCTTTTTGCGTAGCAGCGTGCTCAGAGAGGGTCAAGCGATTGTCAGTTTTTATCCTTGGCCCAGGCCAGTCCTGCCCTCACCTGCAAATTAATTCATCTGGCACTTCTCCCCTAATATATTTCCTTAACTGCTGGCGAGCATCGAGAAAAGATTTAGCTTTGCGGAGGGGAAAGAAGGTATTTTTGTGTCGATGGAGAGTGGGGAAAGCTTTTGAGATTCCAGCAGACACAGTGTTGGACCAACGGTGATTATAAAGAGGGGACAAATGTTGATCCCTCCAGAAAACTCTGCTTCATTTTCTCATCTGCTAGATGGCTCATTGCTGAGCAGCTCCATGCACCTCCTGCCTGCTAAAACCTGCTGTGCTTTGCTCAGGGAAATGGGGAAAGCAGGTAGAAAGCAGAGTTTCTCAGCTGCAAGGCCAATACTAGAGGAGAGCAGCAGCCACGTGGTTTGCTGTGCTGGATCAGGCTGCTGCAGCCTGTGTTTAAGAGAGGTGTGTGCCTTCCTGTCTCATGCAAGACATCTTGCTAGCTCTGTGTAGTTCCTGGCATGGCTGAGGGGTGGAGTTCCTTCCTGATCTTTGGATGATCTTGATCAGCTTAAGCTATAAAGCAGGAGATTTGATTTACCCTGACTTAGCTTGCATAACTGCAGACAGAATTAGGGGTTGGCAAGCCCTTCTGCACATATAATGGCTCAGACTGAGAGAGGGATCATGCTCTGATGCCTCCCACATGGCAAATAATTTCCATTATAATTAATTCTAATTTGTTTTATTTCCTTGATTAACTTTATAACGTAATAAAGCACCATTTTCACTTGAGCTATTCTCTGTTAATTTGTTTTAGTATTGTCTGTAATGATATTCATTTAATCTTTGTCATTGCTAATTTTAAAAATCACTGATGTAAAGCCAGAAATTGGTAGAAAACCATGACAATTGGTAGTTTGAGAGTCTTGAAATCATCACATCGGGGTTGGCAGCCCGTGAGGGGCAGTACAAAACCAGCGGTGGGGTAGGAGCATGGCAGCCCCAGGCTCTGGGGGCCAGCCTGATGGGCCACACTCTGCCTCTACTGCTGCAGCTGGGACGCCAAAGTGGTACACCTGGTGGAGCAGAGAGCTGTCTAACCCCTCAGACGGGGTGAGAGAAGCCCGAATTCTTCTGCATAGAGTAATGCCCTCTTGCCATGTTTCCAGGGACGGGAAGCTCTTGTTCTAGCGCATCCTTGCTGCTTTTGGTAAGGCTGGGGCATGGCAGAAATTTTGTGGGGGACAGCAGGATCCTGGAAGTTCCTTCAGCTCTTTAAATGTAGGATACATGAGTGCACTGCTGCTATCACCTGCCTGCTCCTGCTGCCTGTCCTAGGACAAGTCTGCCTGCAGATCCCAGCAGCCATGGCCACTTCCGTCCCTGACCGAGGCAAGAGAAGAAAGTGGCAATAAGTCATTCTGCTTGCTCGGTTGCTCTGAAGCTGGAGCATTCGCCAGGATGTGCTGTCTGGGTTTATACCCTCTGTTACCACATTCTGGGCTCTCCCAGAAATTAAGCCCACTGACTGATTTGTTTATTTGGGACAGAGAAGGTCTGAGCTCCAGCCCGGTACACTGTACAGGTCGTGGTCCCTGAGCAGAGCAGACCCTCCAGGAGTCAAGGTGCCTAAGCTCCGCTGGGCGTCTGCACATTTTAACATTTGTAAGGAGAGTCACATTGTGTTTCCTGGCAGTAGAAAGAAGGATCCTTCAAGTCCCAATAACATCTGTAACTACTGAGAAGCACTCTGCTACTCTAAATCTGCCCTTCTTCGTGGAATATTTTCAAGCAGAAGTGATCACCAAGGAAGCTTTGTGAAACAGCTAGAACTTTTAGCATTAGAACTGAATCCCGGTGGCTCTGTTCACTTTCCATCAGAGACTCCCTTCCCCTGTGTGCATGCAGAGACTTCACACATGCTGCCCTCCCTGGCTGGAAAGCAAAAAGCTGACAACACAGGGTTTTTTCCTTCGTTTACATGGCTCTGTTCTTTCTCTTTTTGCCTTCCCAGATTGCAGGTGATCGCTGATCAACTGGTGGAAAGGTTTGTGGCCTCTGGCCTGATGCTTAAAGAGTGGGATAGGGTGAAACTGCATGCTACGGTCATGAACACTCTCTTCAGGAAAGATCCAAGTGGTGTGTATCCCTCATCCTTACTGATAAATGTGTTTAAAGTAGTACGTCTGAACAGGAAATGCTTTTGTTTCTTTTTTAAATTTTGTGATTTCTCTTAGTCTCAAAACTACCTATGAGGTTGTGGGGGGATGTCACTAAATAAAACCCAGAAGAAAATGAAAAAGCAGTCGGCAGAGCTGGAGAAGGCAGGCATTCTTCGAGCACTTTCTGGATCTTTTCTAAGATTCTTTGTCATAGCTTCAGAAACACTATCACCCAGTAGCACTCATAAGATCTGGGCCAGAGAGGAATGCGTTCAAGTACTGTGTGAAGTCTTGGGCTATCTGTTCCCCAACGTTAAATTGAAATTTCATAACAACGCGATGTGCTGTGCTGACCTTTAAACAAGACAAAAATGTGATCCTCTTTGGTCAAATTAAAAATTGCCCGTTGGTTTAGGAAGGTGATTGCAGTGTCACTCGTTAAATCAGATTCAGCTGGCTACGAGGCTGAATATGAGCCATTATTGAGTGTATAGTGTCTGCCAAAAGATTGTCTGCTGTGGCAGCCTGTAGCATCGTTCTTATTGCATGACTTTATAAAGCAGCCTCAGATGCATTGCTTTTAGGGAGGGGCAGCGTATTACAGCCTTGTTGTCCGTGTGCAGACATGCATGTGCTCTGACACTGGCGTGTAGTTTGCGAGCCTGAACAGCATCGCACTAAAGCTTTTCAGGGCTTTCTCTGGTGCAGTGGCCTCTGTGCAATGCCAATAGGTTATGTCGAGTCTTCTCCAGTTACTGTCTCTGCGAGTCTCTGTATGGACAGTGATAAGAGCAGATGGTTTGTATTACAGTTTTCTGTGCGCCCAGCGGCAGACTTTGGGGATGGCTGCTACAAAAGTCAGATAAGTGTACTAGAAACCCTGAAAAGGTGGGGCTTAGCTCTCAAATTGAGCCCTGAAAACTGGTGGAAATGTGAGCCCAAAGTGCTGATGTGGCGCTCTGTTAGGGGAGGCACACGGGCAGCTGTGTCTGGCATTGAGTCTATATTCTGAACAACCCCATGAGGCATGCGAGGCATTCAGGCACAATGGTGAGAGTATTACACAGATAGCCATAAAAGTCGCTTTATATTCAATACAGGATTGGAATAGCATGCTAGGTGTGAGTGGGACTTCATAGTTAATGCTGGAGATGAAAAGGAAATATTGAATATATTCACTGAGTGAGGCAGAGGTCCTGTGGAAAGAACGGATCATGTACTTAGGGATTATATAAAAATCCAGACATGCTCTGGGGAAATGGATCTAAGACGTAGGCATTTGGCAGTTGCCGTAGGCCTAGGTTGCTATTCTTAATGTCTCTGTGTGTGTGGCTCTGTGCCCACCCCGCAGAAGCATACGCACCACATGTATGTGCTTCCTGGAGCAGGCAGCGGAGGTTTGTAGAGGTGCTGTCCGGATCACGCCTGGCACTGTGCTCGCATGCTCAGCCTGGTATTTGGTGCTGTTCCAGGCGATGCAAGCGCTCGCGGTGCTGACTCTCACCCTGGCAGGATGTGGGATTATAATCAGCCAGAGAGAAGCAGATGTGTTGTACTGAGCCATCAGCCCTACCAAATCACCCTAGCAGTAGCTATGATGTAGGGTCTTTCCTCCAGGTAACGTAGGTGATCCCGATAGAGGCACCAGTTCCTGCGTATTCAGCCTTGTTGTCTTCAAAATCAAAGTGGAAGTGTTTTTTTGCACTAGGAACTGGGAAAAGATGGTTTATTAGCTGGCAGCTGACTTTGAGGAGGGAGAGAGTGGGGGGGTGAAGTACAGCACACACAGTTCTCCCATCTGAAGCTCGTTCTGGTGGTGGCTTTTCTCTTTACAGCTGAAGAGCGAAACAATACAATGACTGGTAAATCATCTTTCAAGGAACGGGAGTCGTTTAATGGCCGAAATATCCTCAAGGTCAGTATGAAACAATTAGGGAAATCAAGCCAGCTGTGGATATTGTAGAGGCAAAAGAGGTTGAAACACCTCTTCAAGCCTGCTTTTGTCTTAGGCTTATGGGATTTCCCGGGGGGGGGGGG
>VZSZ01004310.1:32940-44978 GCA_013398815.1 Ibidorhyncha struthersii
AATCTGTTTAGAAAATAAACAATCCAGATCGCTCGTAATTGGGAGCATTACGGTATTTAACAGAAGCGTTCTTAAAGCTGGTGAGGCTCAGATCAGGAGTATGTAGCACGAATGCTAAGTGGGTGTTCGTGTTGTCGTTTACTTCGCTCGTGTTTTACCCTGGAGACTCAGGCTCGTGTCTATTCTCAGCCCACCAGAAAGGAGTACTTTGTTGCTTTTGTTCTACTCACTTGTATGAAACTAAAACCCGCTGCCATTTAACTTACTCTCTTCTTCTTCCTTTTTAATCTCTGCTATTGATTTGCATGGTTTTGCTCCAGAAAAGTAGCAGATAGCGGTAGGGAGCCCCACCAGCCAGGATCTGAGGGCTTTGGCAGTGATCAGAGGGTAGAAAGCAAGATCCCCCAGACCATGGAGGTGGGTAAGGCTCGACAGGGAGCATCCTGCAGCCTCCCAGGCTTTGCCGGCCAGGGCTGAGACTGCAGGCAGCCTCTGCTGCTCATCCAGATGGCAGTGTCAGACCGATGCTCTGGTGCTTGGCCCCTGCAAGTGTCCAGAGAGAAAATACAAGCACAGAGAAGTGGAAATGGAAAACAGCACTGGCTTGTAAGCAAATTCGCAGTCCTCATTGTGTGAGGGGATTTGTTGCAGGCGGCTATGATAAGAGGGAGACGGGACAATGCATGAATACATTTGGGAGCTGATAGAAGATATTCTGGCAACAAAGAGACATGAGAGAGGATGCAGGCTGGGTGGGAGTTGGACAGTGCAGAAGGACTTTAGGGCACCAGAGGAGGGAAAGGGTGCGTTTTATTTGTGCTTACAGTTTTGCTGTATAATGTATTAGGCACTGGATTCTTGGGGATCTGAAGGCAGGGAGTGGAACTGATTGATCTCCTCTGCACAGAGGACAAACAAAGGGACAAAATTAGGTTAAGCTCTCATTGTCCTCAAATGGTCTGTGCAAGCACGATGTCATGACTCAGCATCGCCACATGTTGAGTGTTTGGTGTGAGACTGCAGTGTTGCAAACTGAAGTAGGAAAGCCACAGACGTGGTCCCTTTCTTAATGTGATCAGCGAGTTTTGGTTAGCTCCCAGTGTCTGAGAGAAAAGGAAGGTGGTATATGTTGGGAACCCTGAGAGCCTGCAGGGACTCAGCTTTCAAGGCATATGCCCACGTTTCACTTTGCCCTTTGCTCCTTTCTCTTGCATCTGTTCAACTTGTCCTCAGACTTTAGAGAGTCCTAAAATCAAACTGTCAGTCTTCCTTCATGCTCCTCATGCAAAAACATTTACGATTTGGAAGGCATTAACGATGCTCCCTCTACTGGTCACACCATTTGTGGACCGCACTGCGGGGTCTTGAGGGTCTGGGGATCTGGTGGTGTGCAGCGCTGAGAAATGCAACTGCCCTGCCTCACATGGCTACTTCTTATTCTTGCTGCTCTCTGAAATATAAGCCAATACATTTTTTAAAGCTCCTAATTGATTTTGTACTGATGTAGCCCAAAGAGCTGCTGGCTGTTTGGACTGTTGATAATTACTTCAAAGCATGTCTTGCTGCAAGAAATGCCATCCTTCTCCCCCACCTCCACTACATTTCCTAACCTGCTCGCTTCGTATTTCCCTTTGGTCTCCCACGTGCCTGCAGCAGAACGCCTGTTGGCATTAATTAATTACATGAGTCATAAATAGCTCCAGGCTTCTTACCAGAGGAGCCCAGCCTCAGCCAGCCACTGATGCATTCTAGCATGACCTTGCAAAGATGCGCTGGTTCCCTCCCAGCCCCCTTTTATATGCATTATTTATCTTCTGCTCAGGGAGGCTGCCCTCTCGCAAAGTGGCTTCATTAACTTTTGCAATAGGATCTAAACGATGGGCTGTTAATGAATATGGCTGCAGTTAGGCAGGCTGGCTTGTGGGCGCCATCCCCTTGTAGGTAGAATGATGTGCCGTGCGTGTGTTTCCGGGCAGTGGGACTCTGTGATAGCTGTGTTGGATGGCAGTGTTCCCACTTGGAAAAGTGACAAAGCACGGCTACTAGTAGGAGGGCATTAAGTCAGGAAAACTCGGGTTTTGTTGCTCTCATTCCTTTTATGCAGCTATGACGGGCGCTGTTGGGCCAAAGGCTTTGCCTAGTGGAGGGCAGGACCTGAGCTATCAGCACACAGAGCACGATGGAAACGCCTTGGTTCTGCTCTTCCAGTCTGAGGCTCCCCTGTGGTCAGAGCTGGTGTGTGTGTGCAGATGCGCTGGCAGCACATGTTTGCTGATAGCATGCCTGCGTTACCCCAGGCTCCAGCTGGTATTTTGCTTTCAGCAGAACTAATCGGAATTTTATTTAATAATCCTTTGTTCTACCCGTTCCGCGGAGTTAAACATACACTCCTATTTGTGCTAATAAACGCTTGTGCAGGCCGGTACCTTCCCACACTGCTCAGAAAATAGATTCTGTAGGATGAGTTGCGTTCAGGAGTTTAAATTGCTTCTGTCTTGAAGAATATCTGTGAAAAAGGCTCCCTGGCCTAGCTGGTGCTGAAAGCCCAAGGGTTTGTATATGCCCCAACAGCTCAGTGATCTGCGTCTCCCACGAAAGAAAGCACTAGACACTTTAGCATCAGCTGGGGGTGCTTTATGAACCGCTTCCTATGGAGCAATATGTATTTCTTTTAGGGTGGCTAGTGGCTAGCTGATGGAGTCCTTTGAACATCCGAGTCACGTACTGAATTCTTGCTCCAGTTGGGAACAAAATGGATCATCTCTTGGAGAGCAGAGGGAGGGGGCAGCAATTCACAGCTGAAAGGCAGCGGCAGCTCCTTCCCTGTGAGAGAAGGGTCGGGCCGGGTGGGCAGCCGGGCCTCGGGGAGATGATGGTTTGGCAACCCCTCTGCCTGGCCTCCTCCCGTGTCCTCCCGGAGGGTGGCTGCGTGCCCTGCATCGCAGCTGGCCAAGCGACACAGCGCTGGCATAGAGGCGGCTGGGGCAGCTGCCTGCATCTCCGGAGACGAGGCTTGGCTGCCTCCGGGCTTTTATTTATTTTGCTTAGTGAAAAAACTAAAGCTGTGGTGAATAAATAAAAATGCAAAGAAATGCGAAGGTACCACCTGGCCAAAATTTTCTAAAGCAATTTTTAAAGGAAAGGAAGGCTTCCAATAGGAAGAAACCCACCCGGACTCTCACTGGGTTAAAATGGAATGATTTGAAGCCTGAGGAGTGGCCTTCGCCACGTTCAAACAAGAGGGAAGCAAATTTTGAGTACAGAAAAAGATGAACCCTGCCACTTAGCACAGATCTGTGCATTAACAGCTTACAAGATTAAATAATGAGGGAGCAGCTCCTGAGGTACGACAGCGAAAAGCTGCACATCTTATGTCTTAGGGCATTAGGGGCGACTTTAAGCTGGGATGCAAGACTGGGAACCGGATCGGTCAAGGCAGTGACACATGCTGCCATGCCCTGGTCCAGCAGCAGGAGCAGAGCGGCCGGGCTGCAGGACTGCCTTGGGAGGGCTTCTAGGTCGGGCAAGGCGTAATTTGATGAGGCTCCTTCTCTTTTGAAGCCTGCATACAGGGTATTACATTATGGGATCGTATCTGCTTTCGCTTGGAGCAGGCGGAAAGTGCATTTACTGCCTGATATACCAGGACTAGGGGAGAGCCAATCATAGCAAAACAAATCTGGTAGTGTTCTCTGTTATCATTTTTATCTCGCTGGGTGAGAATAGTGCAGTGGCTGTGGTGTTGCAGTAGTTCAGTTGAAGACATTTGATGCAGTGCCACATAGAGAGATACAATGAAAAAGAAAAATCCTGCCCTGGATAAATGCCCGAAGCCCTCAAAATACCCTAAACCCACCAAGCGCTAAACAAATTAATATCTGCCCCTGTGTAGAGCCACCATTACCAACTCCACTCGCAGATGAGGAGTGTTGTCGTGTTCTGCAGCCATCAGTACCCAGGCCTTTTCTGTGCAACTTTTGTTAGTGAATTTAAGGAGACAGAGTCTTTTCCTGATGTATTTTTAAGGTGAAATCAAAGGGCCAAAGAACCCGCGTTAGGTGAGATCAAGACTGCCCAGTGTTCAGAAAGGGTAAGAACATCTTGTTATCCTCAGTGAGGTGATAAAGGTATATGTCTGAAGTAGGACTGGCAACTGGAACAAGTGTTTAACAGGAGGTGGCTGCTTGGAAAGTTGAGAGTTAAAAATACCAAACAAAAATCCACTGGGGTGAGAACAGACTGAATAAGAGATTGTGGTGCAACATCCCTGTATCAGAAATAAGCCACTGCTTTCCTCGGCTCGGTTTTACAGAAGAATCAAAAGCAGAAATGAAAGGCTGTAATGCCGCTTTACAGAGGAGAGGATTTTTGCCTTCAGTTCTGATCCTGCCATTATCGAGGGATACTGAAACGATCGAGGGGGCTCAGCAGTGTGCAATTAGAGCAACAGTGGGATGGGAGGATGTGACAGTTGAGCAGATGAGACTGGAGATCAACGTTTGTATGATCTTGGGGAAAAAAAGGAGATTAAATTGGGGTTGCCGTGAAAACGCTGTCCTACAAATTACATTCTTCACGGAAAAAAAAGGCATATTCAAGTTATTCGCATTCAGTGAAACGGGAATCTGAAGTGGCATTTGAAAAATCAGACTAGACAATAGAGGAAGAATGTCTTTGTTGGAGTGTTTGGGCCTTGGAGCAGAGCGACGAGGCGGCGTTGGAGGTATTGAGAGAAGGCTGAGATGCCTCACTGAGGAGAACACAGTGCAGGAAGTGCAGAAGGTTTGTGCGAACTTGCCCGCATGTGACACCGATCCATTTGGTGACCTTACCGTAAAGGGGAGAAGCCTCTTTTTTTTTTTTTTTTTTTTTCAGAGGTGTTCAGCACCTCTCTGACTAATTTTAGCAGGAACTGTGAGTGCTGAAAGAGGGAGGATTTGCTGAGAAGTTTTTGAAACCTCTTGCCCGTTCCAGGCAGGGCTGCCTGCACAGCCGCAGTCCCCTCCAGCCCAGCAGCTCAGCCGTTTTGGAGGTGCTGTGGGTGCTTCTGCCTTTGGAGATGATGCTGTGGGTGCTTCTGCCTCCTACTCAGTGGGCATCTCGTCTCGTTTCCCCCAGATCGCTGTTCTGCCACCAGCCAGCCGAGACAGCATCACCTCTTTGATCTTAAAAGGACAATTTTTCTTGGTGGAGCTGGCAGGGGTTGAATTACAACGGCGCCTTAATAGAAGACAGGGACCCAGAACATTAAGTGGAAAAAAAAAAAAGAAAGAACACATTGATTAGCAAAAGTAGGCAGTTCATCCCAAAGGTGCCGTGACCCTTCTGCCGGATAATTTCTTGGGTCTGTCCGAATTAATTTACTGGCTCCGTAGCTGGACTCCTCCTCTTGGCGATTTGGTGAGCGTAGCGAGTAGGTCACATTGATGGGAGCTCCTTGTCCTAGTATTCCCGGATGCGTCTCAAGCCTCCTGGCATCTCTGCAGCAAAGCCGAAGCCCGGCTCTTAAAAACCGTTGCTGCATTTGCTATAATAGGCAGTGCTGGGAGCCACGGGGATGAGGCTTCTTTGGAGAAATGCAGTCCTTGATTATTAATTTCCTTAAACAAGTTGTACTGTAAATCCCTTATGTTTGAGGCGTAGCAGGGTCTGGGAAGTTAGCAGAGCCTTTAATGTGCTGGAGGCGCTTTTTTTATTCTTGTCTGAAAGACGTGCAAAAATCCGGTAACCTCCAAATGTCCCACTTGTATTTGTTTCTTAGTTTGCAGAATGCCTTTCACCATAGCAACTAGGGTTTGATTTCCTCAAGCGCATGAATTTTCATGGATTTGTGGCGGGGGGGAACGGACCCAAAACCCTGAGCTAAAGCAAAGGTTTTGCAGTGTGGCGGCGGCAGGAGCACCGCTAGATTTGGCTTGTGAAGGTGGAGGACCCTGGAGGGGGAGGATCTCAGCTGAACAAAGGCCTGCACCTGGCCCCAAATAATTTTATTTGCAAGAAATCAGGCCTGACAGATTAATTTAGACTATTGCTGAATGTCACCCTTCCCACTGCTGCATCACCCTCTGGCAGCTGAGGTGGCTTTGCTCCAGTTTTATGAAGAGCTGAGGTTTCGCATGGCAGCAGTCAGAGGAGAAGGATTGGCTGCTTCCATGTTCGCAGAGCTCAGCTGGAAACCTCGTACCCTTCCCACCCGTGGAGGTCAGACGGGTGTTATGGGCGGTATGAAGCACGCTCTTCTAAGGTCTGCAAATGAAACCCAGCTGGGGAGAGGCAGGAAAATTGCACATGTTAGTAGAAGGGAACAGAGCTCCAAATGGTCTTGAGAAATGGGGCAGAAACAAATGGGCTGCTGAGAACAAGAGCAGGTCCAGGAGGGAGCGGTGGCACCGGTGCAGGGTGGACAACTGACTCGATAACAGCCCCACGGACCAGGGTTTGGCTTATGGGGTGCTGCTCCAGAGCACAAGTTTGTGGAAGTAAAAGGAAGAGGCAAATGTCTGTAAAGGAAAACCTCTGACTCCGCTTAGCACTCAGCCCCCAGCTGGAATACTAGTTTGGTTTTGGGCACCGTGGATGGGTGCAAAGAGCCCAGAAGGCAACAATAAGATAATGGGAGCGCTAGAAGATGTCTGCAAGCTGAGACTGAAAGACTTAGATTTGTTTTGAGGCTAATAAGGGTAAGGAGGAGGACAACATACAGGAAAAACTCATGTGAAAGCATGTGAAAGCTTTTACCAGTAGCAGATACTCTATCCTCTGTGCTCTGATGGTAGGGCAAGAAATAACGGACTTAAATTGCAGCAAAGGTTCAAAATAGGTGTTAGGAAGATCTTCGTAGTGAGAAGGAGAATGAAACACTGCCCTAGAGGAGCAGGAGAAATGTGAGTCCCGGTTGTTTGGAGGGAGCAGAGACGTTAGTCCAGGATCTGCCAGCGATGAGCTCCTCCTGCCTTGGGGAAGGAGAGGATGGTGGAGCTGATGACCTCTTTTGGTCCTTTCTTCAGCTTGTCGCTTTATGATTACTACATGAAATATATGCGAAACACCCATGAGATGGCATTTGTGAACGTACCAAAAGCTTCTTGGCATTTACATGGCATTTACTTTGGCTCAGTAAAATAAAAATATAAAAAAGTAACCTCCCGTCATACACGCCTAGGATCTTTCTCCCTGAACTCCATCCATGCTTCTTGCTCTTACATTGGCGGTACTTTTACAGATAGAGATGGTTATATTGTTACTGCTTTCTGATGGATGGCAGTGGTGATTTAATCGTAAGGGTTTTTCCTGTGTCACAGAGGAGATACCCCTGACTTGCATCCTGCGCAGGGCTCATGCTAACCCAAAATGCTCGTTTATCTGTAATTTCAGGTCTTGGTGGTTCGTGGCAGAGCTCGTGGATATAAATGACTGGGGAAATAGCAAGCTGAAAGTGAACGATAAAGGAGTTAGTGCTTTGCTTATGATACAGATCATGTGCGCTCCCAAAAGATAGGCTGTGGGGACTTTTATGGCCAGATTTTGTCCCTCCTGAAGTCTGCATGCTTTATTCTTCCTAAGGGAAATGAGGTGAAAGGGCCTCTGCTGCCACCTTTTAAAACCTGCCAGAGGTTGAAAGAAAACGAGAGGGGAAGGGCTGTTCCTCGTGTTATCTGGGTGGAAGGACTCGATTCTGTACTGGTGATGGAGAGACACTCCAGAGCCAGCTGCACACTTGCAGAACAAAACAAAGGATCCGCATACGCCCGCCGAGCTTTGTGGCTGACGCTTGGAGGCCTTGGCGCAGGCAGTGTGCTCGTGGTGACAGCCCAGATGATGACCGCCTTCCCTCTCTGCCCTTCCTAGCCCTCTCTTCCACCCTTGCCTCGCGACTCTGCATGACGTCTTAGTCCTGTAACACCTATGCAGCACTGGAAGGCGTTGGATGCCCGGCCAGCGGTCCTTTAAAAAGCCATGAAAAAGAAGCAGTTGCTACTTCTGACAGGAGGTGGGGAACGTCGGGAAGAGCCGGCTCTCTGGATGAGTCCCTGTCTACCTGCTTTTCCTACCCTTCTCGTGCATTATGGCTGGCAAGCTTCCAAACACAATTAAACCTCTGACAGATAATCATTGGCAGAGTGGTGTCCAGAGTGAATAATACAGGAATCAGATATTTCTTTTTTGGCACCGAACTGTTTCAGAAAACATATTTTGGAAGTTGAAAATAGAAGAAAAAAAAAATCTATTAATTGAACAAACTCCCCAGATCTTGACACCTTGCCCAGTTGTGTCTCATCTTCTGGGCACCACCAGGGAATTTGGTTTGGGGTTTGTCTGTGGGGTTTGGTGTGTTTCTCAGGGTGAGAAAGAAGGAGCTCTGCCAGCACGTACTGCAGCCTGGGAACTGGAGCAGCTTCTGCAGTTTCGTACTGTGGAGGTAACAGCCTTCTGTAGACCATTGGGGTGGTCAACAGGGAGCATAAATCCGCAAAGCCAAAATGGGGCACAGGCAGGCTGGCCCTTGGGGGGGTCCCTCTTTTACCAACAGCTTTCCATTGCTGAAATGGTTTGCGAGTCAGCCTGCCAAGGAGCAACAGATATGCTGCTCTGACAGCCCTGGCCCTGACAGGTCTGTGTGAGAGGTCGCAGGAGGGAGGCACGTTAAGCAGATAGGTGGGATCCCAAAGGCAGGATTGGAGGCTGTGGTTCGTGCGCTAAAGGAGGTTAATCAGAAGAGCTCCCATCGATAGTTTGCTGGAGTTCAGTGGACTCTCCTTAGAGTCCATCAGTGTTTCCTGAGTGTTACTTTCACATTTCTAAATATTATTATTTTTTAAAAAAAAATTTAATCTAATCCGTGTTTTTTGCCATCAGTAACTTTTCCTCTATCGATCCTTTTTGCTTAATGCTGGTATCAGCTCTGTAACACAGCAGTTTGCTGAAGAGTCGGTGCCTTCCCTGCTGTAGTACCACAGTTGTGCTTTAGCCAGATGATTTGGAAGAGCGGCTCTTCTCTGTTCTTCTGCAGTGTTTTCCATCCCAAGCTGTGGATGCGTTATACAAACGTTAATTCAAATGTATCATCCCTTATGAGATGGAAAAATACCCTGATGTTTATTTGGGCAAGCCGCAGCCCATAGTCTGATCCTGTCTGGCTTCTTCCCCTCCCCTGTAGTGTAAGATTGTGCAAGAAGGGTTTGGGGTGTTGGGGTTGTGCTCTGCTGTGAGTACCTCCAGGAATATCCAGGGGAGGGTGCAGAGAGTCTGAAAACAGACTTCATTGCTCCGTGTGGAGGCACCTCTTCAGAAACGCAGCTTAATTTTTCTCCATGCTTGTCAGCGGGTGCCTGGGATTTTGTTTGCTTCTTCTCTTCCCTGAAGGGGATAACAGCACCGTAGAATGCTGATTTCTCACGGAAAGCAACCTTGTGTCCCTCCTGGCTTTCTGAGTTCGTTCCTTCATTCACCGCTGCTCCTGATCAGGACACGCTGGGGGTAGTGGCTGCCGCTGGGTGAG
Source organism: Ibidorhyncha struthersii (assembly GCA_013398815.1). Classification (NCBI taxonomy): domain Eukaryota; kingdom Metazoa; phylum Chordata; class Aves; order Charadriiformes; family Charadriidae; genus Ibidorhyncha; species Ibidorhyncha struthersii. The sequence goes on from VZSZ01004310.1 coordinate 42,440, forward strand.
CTACTGACTGTTGTCACTGTGTGCAGAGCAGATGAAGCTGTAAAGCCTGCGGCTTCTCTGAAGCTCGAGTTTAATCTCCTGGTTTGAGCTCTCTGCACACTGCTGTCTGCTGCTGGACCCTGATTCCCGCTGCGATCTTGCATGGCCACAGCGTTGGGTTGCCCGTCAAAAGCGATCCTCCTGCACATGTTCTCCCATGGAGGCAGAGACAAGTGGCACTCAGCGGGTTCGCGTGCCTTCCTGGAACGAAGGGATCTTTTGGTGGGTAAACACCTTCAACCCAGGTGAAACAGAGGAGAAGGGAGTGCTGGCATCCCGTCCTCAGCGTGGACTGCGCAGCAGGAATGGCAGTGAGCTCATCCCCAGCTGTAGGTTCCCGGAGCTGCAAGCCTCTTCCTTCCCGCGTCTCAGAAGTTGCTAATTTCTGTGCTCGTTCCAGATATGGAAAACGGGACCCCCCTCTCAGCTCCCCGCTGAGGGCAGCCGGGTTTCTTAGGCTGATTGGTCACAGGCTAATGACATTACATGCCTCTGCTCGCCTGCAGCGCTGATTCACCGGGGACAGTTTTGTACTGTTAATCTATAATACCCCTACCCTAAGGCACTGCTTTCTGTGGCTGGAGTTCACAACAAAGCGAGCTCCCCGCAGTCTGGGTGGGTATGTGTGTGTGTGCGCGTGTGTATGCATTTTATCCTGTGATAATGCTGCTCTTTGGTGGTAGTTTTTAATTGCAAGGCATTGCAGTGAATCGTTGTTCCCTTGGCATTTCTGAGCACCGAGGCTCTCGGCAGAGCTGCTTAGACTTTTTATTAATTCAGGATGGGTCCTTTTTGGCTGACTACCGTAGACGACGTAAGGCTTTAAAAAATGATCAATAATCCTGATGGTAGCAGCAAAATGCAGGCCAGGCGGCGTGAGTGCAAGCCAGAGCTTACGTGAAGGAAGTTTTAAATACCTCTTACTCCCTTCCCTTGTCTGGACTTATTTTGTCCTCCCGCTGCCCAGTGCCTCTCCAAGGCGAATCCATTAATATTTCTCATGCTTGTTGAGCCCGTGACAGGTGATTTAAAAGCACCAGTTTGTGTTGGCATCTCCGCTCTTCATAACTGGAGCTGAAACGCATTGCTGCTGTCCTTACGTGGATTAGCGCCGTGATTTATTACTGTTGTTTCCAGGTTTGAACACAAAGGTGCTGCCTCATCCTGGGAGAGTTGTCTGCGGGAAGCGAGCCCCCGAGGATGGCTGCTTGACAAATACCCGCGCTCGGGAACACATCATTTATGCACATGTTTTAACTGCTTCATCGAGGAATCGTCCTCCTTTGCATTTGTTTCTGCAGTGCTTCGATAAAACCTACTTTACAGGCTTAGCCAAAAGGGGGGAAAAATGCAGAAAAGAGGCGTCCTGGTTTTGATCTGTTGCTCTGTCTTTGGTAAGGAAGTTGTTGTGGTTTGGGGGCTGAAGTTTGTACTAGCATTTTTGGCTTATGTTTGCAAGGAGCGAGTGGTTTGATGTGTGATTCTTTCTCTCCTAAAACAAGTCCTCAGCCTCTGTCTTCCTTCAGAAGATGATTGTTGCACCCCAAGGGAACCTTGCTGTGTAATTTGTGGGTAATAGAGGGGAACAGACCTTGGAGGAAGAAAGGTTTCCAACATCTGAACGGAATTGTCTTAAATGAGAGAAATGAGGGTGTTGGAAAGGCCAGGCATGCTGCTAGCTTTTCCTGGCTCAGAATAAGCAACTTCTGGGGAGAAGTGGAGCAAAGCTTGCTTTGTGTGAGCTACCGCAGGGCTGCCTGCCTTTCATCGCTACCTGTGTGATTGTGTCCGTGGACCCGGCCTCCCAGAAGGGAGAGGGAGACAAGGAAGCACTTGCACAATGGGCCTATGGTAGTTTGCGGGCTGACATGTGACATATGGGTTATCCACGAACCAGTACACTTCCTCTCGCGGGCTCATGGCTTTTGGGGAAGACGGTGCAGCTGCAAGTCCCAGCCATCCCTTGCAGGTCCTGGGATGCTGCTCCCGGGAGGATGCTTTGCTGCTCTCTATGCACCTGCTTCCTTCCTGTGGGAGACGCTGTGTCCTTCTAGGCATCCTCGCTGAGCAGTTCCTGAGCCTTGGGCTGTGGTTTGAAAGGCAGGGCACAGCTCCGGCACGTTTGTTTAGAGGTGCTGGGTCTGGGGTTAAAAGTTAACAGTACGCTTTCCTTATTCGGTTCTAATTTAATTTGGGAAGGCAAAAGGGAGACAGAGGGCACTTAGTCTGCTAAGTGCTATTCCCTTGATGGGAGTTAGTAGCTTGCACGACGTGCATGGCATCAACTTCATAAACTGACCTTTGCCTCCATCAGGTTCATTAAAAAAAAAAAAAATCCCAACCCCCAACCTCTTATTTATTCTTTAGGCAGCGAGGACGTAAATCCTTCAGCATGTTTGGATTTATAGAATTACTGTGCTTTTGCTGAGCCTCACGTCCCACTCCAATCAAATGACACGGCTTTTGGTAACCGTGCGGGTGATTGTGTTTTTTCTCCCCC
>VZSZ01004314.1:0-23183 GCA_013398815.1 Ibidorhyncha struthersii
AGAGGGAAATTACCTGAATGTCTTTTGTTCTATATGAGCTCATCTCACTTTGTCGTTATCAGGATGCAATGTCTTTCTTCCAAGCATATTTGTATGGGATTTTTAAAAAGGCAGTTACAGATGCTGAAAATGGTATTTTTAACTTAGAAGATTCTGTCTGCACACTAGGCACTGTTGGTGCTCATGCAAAAGGTGTAGTAAGACACAGCCTGCACATGACCAGTTGCTCCACTCTGAGGTGTTGTCAAATTCCTTTTAAGAGGATGTGAAGGTGAATTTCCAGTCTGTCACCCAGACTTACTTGAATGGAAGCCTGGAAAACGCCCTCAAAGTTGCCCGTATAACATGCTGGCCCTGCAGTCAATGACCTGCCACTAAAGTTCATTAGACTTCTAGATTTTGTGTATGGAGTGGATGAAATATGGTGAACGATGAAAGAAGTTCGTCAGAGCATGGTGCTTGCACAGCCTTGCACCCATCCCATGAGAAATGTGTCTGACAACTGACTCTCAGCAAACTCTCTAAAAACTCCTGTTTTGCCCAAAGACCTTGGCCATCCTGGCCTTGCTAACCTCGGTGGACATGAGCCATTGCGTTAGAGAGGTTGTTTTGTTCTCCCTGCCCTTGCTATGGAGATTAGGCTGGTCACTGGGGAAGGCGAACCTGGGGAGAAATGGCAAGGTCAATGCAATGGCGCCGTGTGTTTTGGAAAACCCTATGCTACCCCTTATCTGGAGGCAGAGGTGCGGGTATCGGTCTCCTGGTACGGGGAGACTGGAGCTGAGAGCCGATACAGGCATTTGTGCTGACGGCAGCATCACGACAGCCAAGGTTCATGTTAGGAACGCAGAGACGTGTAGCAGGTCGATGGGCCCTTGTATATGTGTATGGAAGATCCGGCTTTGGATTTCCAAGTGAAGCGAGGCTGCTTCCTATCACGCTGGCAGTGCAAAGATGCTGTTGAGCTAGCATAAATGCATTCTGGGTTTGGATGTGAGAAGCCGTGGGATTTTGCCAAAAAAAAAGGCCTGGGGAGAGCTATGTGTGTTTTGGGCTGATCTGATGCTACTCACTGCAGGCCGACAACTTCCTACCACCACCGAGACAACGTATTGCCAGTATGGTTTTCCTTAGTGTGGAGTGGTGTTCTTGGAAATCCATTGGGACTTTTCCTATGGGAATTTACCCCAGAGATGTCTGCATATATGTACATATATGTATAGCCTTTGTGGTGAGTAGCAGGGAGAAAAAATTTTTCTTGGAGTAATATAGATTTCCTTAAGGAACAAGTACAGGCATTACTCTTTTCCATGTTGTCAGACATTTTTCTCTTTAACACTCGTTACTCTTCTTGGACTGGAGCCTTTTTCTCTCATCTCTTTTCAGAAAGTGTTAATATGAACAATAAGAAGCTATTCAGAATTGTGGAAAGTCCATTGAAGCTAGTTTGCTGAAAGTTCCTGAGGAGGAAAAGGGTAATGTTTGGAGGGAAGACACAGAGGTAAGCTCTTTCTGCCAGCTTGATAATTTTTTCCTTCATCTCTTGGGAGAGTCATGTCATCGTATGCTTAAATTCTCTTTATTGGGCTGGAAAAAAACAGCTGTGCATGACGGAAATCACGATGATCAACTTTTTAGTGTGAAGCACTTTAAGAGTGTTAAATATGATCTGGCTCTATGGTAAAATGTGATAAACTCTTTCTTTCAAACCTGTGCTCTACACTTGACTGGGTATTGCTTTCTGATATGCTCCTAGAGGTCTGTATGGGAACCTCATTTCTGTATGAGCTAGAAGGGTTGAATCTCATGAGAAATCAGCCTGCTCTCTCTCATTTACCATACAGTACAGCCTTGTCTGATAATAGCAGCATTAGTTTTCAGCTTTTTGATTTTTATCAGCTAGCCTCATAAAATAGTCTCTCCCAAGGAATCATCAAATTCCATGAAATAAACAACGGAAGAAATTGAGTTAAAGGAAGAAGCTTCCCTGCACACGTAGCTTCTCGATTTGCAATTAAGTGCACCTTGAAAGCACTGCAGAAGGCAAAATAAAAGAAAAGTAAAAGTATTAGCATGTAGTTTTACCTAAGGAAAGCATCTTCCTCCTGTTTACAAGAATCTTGTAGTCGGTGGCTGGGTCCTATCAGCAATTAAAATATCCAACAGTAGATGTCAATGTTGCTTGCTTTTCCCAACCCTGTAGATAGGGTGCTTTTCTAGCAGTCTTCTGATAACATTTCAAGAAGAAATGTGCTTGCAAGCGGGAAAGGTTAGTTGCTGCTCCTCTTTGTTTAATCACAAATAGAGATCTGAGACTCACGGGGCATTTTTTGCACTTCCAAATAGAAATTGAATGCTTCATTCTTGCTATAGAAAAATAACCAGGATAAAGGCTAAACTTTGTTCAGTTCATTTCTCCATATGTAAGACATGACTATCTTGGAGTGAAGAGGAGCTATTAAAGACATCCGTCCAAAAACTAGCCTAACCTTGCAACATGTCAGGATGCCTGTTACGACATTAGTAATTTTGTTGATATGCCCAGGAATTGCATCCCCTATAGAAAAGCACCCCAGTGCCTTGCAGGGTACTGATAAATCTGTGGGGTTTGGCTGTCTCAAATGTTTAAGTTACCTGCTTGTGTCTCTAACAAAGAATTTAGGCTCACTTCCTGTCTCTTCCACCTTTCCTTACCAGCATAGTATGTATTTATTGCAGGGGAAAATGGGCTTGAGTAGTCAGTTTACAGACAGAAACTTAATTTCCCTGGGTCCATGTTACGTGCGGGCAGCCTCTGCAATATGCCTAGTTTTATTCAAGGAGCTTTGAGTGAAGCAGGCCTAAATTGTGTGTGGCCTTGGCATATGTCCCTTACTAATCTGCTAGGAAAAGGAGAATTCGAACCATCTCTGATGTGTTTATGGTTTCCAAACGTTTCCTTTCTGTTGGACACTTTTTTGCTCTAGAGCAAACCCTGGTTTTCACACTGGTGGAACATGAGACAAAGCAGTCACACCAGATTATTCACTCCAATGATAAATGTTACACCCTGACAGCAATTCAGCAGGTTCTCCTAACAACTGCCTGGTTTTGCTCAAAGCTCTATATACTTGATAAGCATTTTATCATGAAGATCAGAGCAATCTTATCTACTCCTTCTTGGCAAACTACATCTAAATGCAGCCATCTCCAACCTGGACATAGTAAGCAGCTTCAGACTCGTATCCAATGCTTGATCCTTTTGGAGTTCAGCTCATGCTCCAGGGCCTATAAAAGAGAATGTACTTCTGTTGCCAGCACATGTCAATGGCCTATACCACGGCCCTGCCTAAACTCTGCAGTGTCAAATATCAAACCTTTGGGAGCAGTGAAAAGCAAGCAGAACAAAATCAACAACCCCTTTGTACATAAATACCTACAGCAAGAAATAACCCTCTATTTTCACTTTGCTAAAAGTGAGCAAGCTTTTGTGCCATGATCAGGAGAGCTTGACTCAGTGGTGGGTTTATTTCTTACAGAGTCTTAGCTTTTACCTTGCTGCCTTCGCAAAAGTTTACCTGCTTGACTTGGCTTAAAATCCTAAGGAGGAATATCAACAAATCACTGACTACTACTTTGAGTTGTGTTGCTTCCAATGCCCAGTCTGGGAGGTGTTAGGAGATAACCTGTTCTTCTTCTCTTCCTTTAATTTCTGCTTTAGATGGAGGAATGGTGGAGTATCTTCCTTTCAAAAGTGGGGTGAAAGGTATGAGGAGTCTGGTCATGCTGGACCTAAGGGAATGACTGGGAACATCTTTACCTCAGCTTTAATGTTCTGCATATCCTGAGGCTGGAGTTGAGCTGGAGGCAAGGGAAGGAATAGATTCTGCAAGCTGAAACTTGATTAGAGATTCACTGAGCATGTTTAAGGAGACCTGTCTGGGTCCCCTATCAAGAGCTTTGGTGATATTGCTGTTCCCTCAATGGCTTAACAGCTTTTAATAGCTGAGCTCTGTTTGGGGGCTGCTGACATTCTTGGAAAACTGTCCCACTCTCTTCAGGAGTTTGACAGAGAATTAAGAAAGTATGGCCACCGCGGCAGTGGCCAAACATGTGAAAATCTGGCTCCACATCCAGTTGGGTACGTATATGCTTGCTTAACTTACTGCCACTATAATCCAACGGCTGTAAATGGGAGTCGTGAAAAAGGATCTCTCTTACCTCCAAGTCATGTAACCTGTGGATGTGTCCTTCACTGTGCAGTACACAGAGCTGATGGTGGCTGGTGTAATAGTATCTGCACAAAGAGGAGACAGCTGGAACGCCTGTGAGTCTGGCATCTGCTCAGCTGCCTGACTGAGAGCTCTGAGAGTGATTTGGGACCCATCCTGGTCCAAATTTCCTTCTGTTCTTCTAAACAGATCATTTGATACAGCTGAAAGACTCATGTTGCTGGTGCCATGAAAACCATCCTGTGGGAAGCCCAGGCTGAAGAGCCAGCACCGCTGCCTGCAATGTAACATGGTCTATCCAGGAGCACATGATGCACAGGAAATGTCTGGCATCTGTTCTTGTTCAGATTCATGGCAAGAAATTAGAAGCTTTAGAACTCCTCAAATTCCCTCCTCCAAGATAATCACACCATGTAGGTTTTGGGCAAGGTCTTCGTGCAGATAGACGTTCAGGGCACTTTGCCTACATAGGACAGCCAGGAGAGACTTCTGTCTTTGATTCTCATGACACCAGTTCATTTGTTTAAAGGTCTCTATCTTTAAGCCTGCTTTCCCTGGTACTAACTCCTTATTACAAGGGCTGGATCTGTTCTGCTTCACACCACCATCCTCTGGCATTTGATTTCCCTTCTCTCCACAGTTCATTGAGTGGAACTAAAGAACTGCTGATTTTCAGATACCAACCATTCCCTGCCTCCCAGGGGAAATTCTTGCATGTACATTCCCAGAAATATCATCTCTGACTCACTCTGATTACGAAATGCTGCAGCCATTTCCCCAGCTACTTCTACAGAGTGTCATCGTTTATTCACCTTTTGTCCCCAGGTATATTTTATAAGGACTTAGAAGAGTTCTTTTCATGAGGAATTTGATACAGTACTGCAATTCCCCATTGCATATTCTTTCCTTACAGCACATCTTTCATCTTTCTTTATTCTCTGTTGGCACTAAACTGCTATAATTAGGCGCTGTAAACAGATCTCAAGCTTCTCTGATGTTGTGAAACACTCAAACTTGATTTCTGACCATCCTGTTCCTCAAAATAAACCTTGGCTCTGCACTGCAGGCATCCTACTAACATTCCCTGGTGATCAGGATTGAGGCAATTCGTTTACCAGCTCTCTGTGGTGGTGAACCCCAGTGAACAGGCTGCTGACTGTGCCTAGGAACGGGCTGCAGATCCTTCCACCAATCCTTGTATCCAAGCGTTAGTCCCAAGAATTATTTCCTGGTCTCTCAACAAGTGAGAACAGGCCTTCGAAAGGGGGCATGTGTGCATAGGACACAGAAGCACAAATTGCTCACTTGCCCATAAATACCCATGCCCAAATGCAGGTGTGTGCAGGTGGGCAAAACATACTGCAAAAAGGCTATATATACATGAATGAACATGCACATGGGTGTTATTTTAGTGATGGAAATACCACATAAAGAGTGCTTCGTTTCAGCTGCTCTGGATTTTTCTTTCCTTTTGTTATTTTTTTGTACCTTATGTCATATGCAAATTTTTTATAGTCTGATCTTTTAAAAATTGGATTTATTAAAGCGTATAATCTTCAAAAATCTACTTAAGATTGATAATGCATATTACAGCCTAAACTATTATAATCTATTATTTAGAAAAATATCAGCACCAAGCATGCAGATCTTGAACTTCTCACAGTCAGGACTCAAAGTGGCACGTTCAATCAGGCTGCTCCATGTAACACGACCTGTTTTCCCCATCCATCTCACCCTGACAATCCCCATTATCTGCAAGGAAAGAACCAGATGCCCTGGATTGTGAGCTGAGACTAGCTGAGAGTATTGGGTGCTAATCCATCACTGAATGCTGCAGCCTTCACCAAGCAGGGCACTGACGTACGGCCATCATCTTGCATTTGCATCCATCGTTCCTGAGGTCTCATCGTTACCAGTAACTTATAGCAGGGCTACAGGAACTTCCTTTCAGCCTTGTTCTTTTTCCTCTGAACCCTTCAGAGGAGGCTCTGCCCCCACACCACCATCCTAGCTCATCTAATTACTTACTAAGCTCTTTTTCTGGTTAGCTGACATCTGCCCATTTCCAATTAATCCTTGTTCACAAGCTCAATAACCTGAGCCATCTGTATAGGTAAGAGAGATAAGCTTCCCATTAAACATTTACAGGACATAACACGAGAGTATTGAAGCAACTGTTGCTGAGACAACCCAGACGGGTGTCTGTGTGCAGGGGAGTAGCTGACCCCGCTCCTCTAACCGCCACACTGCAATCGAACGAGAAAAATATATGGGTCTAAAAATGTACCCCAAAATGGTACGTGCTCCTCTCGTGTACATCCATGAACGTTCTTGCTACGTTAGCATGATAAAGGCTTTTAAAATAATTAAGTAGCATTTGGGGCCCAAGATGTTCTAGCAACCAAATAGCCTTTAAATAAAACATTCACTACTTAAGCAGCAGCTCTAGATGCCCTTTAACCACAAATGCTTAAAATAGCTCAGAAGTCAGTCTGACCCCCTGTTCAGCTTTCCTGAACAGGGTGAAACGCGTCCTTAATTCTAGGCGGAGACATTATCTTTGTCCCCACGCTGCATCAGTTACTGTCCTTGTTTTGAAAGAACAGTTTTGTTGCAAAATCCTGCTAGGATGGGGTTTTATCTCACAGAGCCCCTCCATTCTTTTTCCCGTTCAAGGTTTCCATCTCTGGGGCAGCACAGAGAAGATCCTTTGCCAATATATCGCTTTCCCTTAACAGCGATTAGTGCCAACAGAGGGGTAAAATCTTGCCTAAAAAACTTTATGAAAACTAAGGAGTCTCAGGAATGAAGCCAGGGCGTTGACAACTTTTCAAGCGTATCTCAGGATCTGGGGTGAGGGTTGGCAGATAATGGCTTTTTAAGAGTGTAAAGAGTTTAAGTGGCCACAAAAAGGGAGATGGTGACTCTGCTGCTCCCTCAGCGCCGAGGCGAAGCACAGGGGACCAGAGCAGAAAGCTTCTGGGTTGTGAGTGTACTCCTCCAAGGCTCGGGGGACCAGAGGGACCTCGGGGAACCAGAGAGACCTCGGTGACACAAGGACAGTGCTGGCCCCTTCCCGGTAATTCCCGCGCGGAGCCACGGGGGGGCGCCACCGGTTCCGCCGCCTTCGGGCACCCTCCGCCGTACCTGCAATGGAATCCGCGCTCTGCGAACTGATCGTGCTGCCAGCTGGCCTGCCGCAAAATCCAGGGCAGGCGCATCCAGGGGGTGCGCATGCAGGGCAGGCACATCGAGGGTGCACCCACACATCGAGGGTGCACCCACACATCGAGGGTGCGCACATTAAGGGTGTACACACGTGGAGGGTGTACACACATGGAGGACATGCACATTGTGGTCTTAAGCCTGGCTCGGCACTGGCAGCACGGGTACCTCTGTGCTGGCTGGCAAGCTGCTGCTTGTATAAAGTTAGTTTGGAGCTAGCTTGGGAGGGAGAGATGGTCGGCTGTCCACCTCCATGTGGGGTCCGAGATGCTGGTGTAGTAAACACACAGGCCTATGCCAGCACCCTTGAAAAAGCACTTAATTCTGTTAGCTAATGGCTACAGGAGGCTCCTGTCCCCAGTGTAGACCAGTCAAGATCTCTCCAATCATACATTTGCATTAGTAACTTTTCCCCTTCGATGCTGTAGGCTGTCAGCCTGATTATCTCACTGCTCAGAGCGTGAGCTTCAGTTGCAAGGGAATGTGGCTGATGTGCCAGCCTTGCTGTGCGAAGCTGCCTACTTTTGTGCCGGTGCTCTGCTGTTTGGTGTGGTGCTGAGAAACAGCAGAGATCTGGTGTGGTGTGTAGTGTTGCTGTCAGCAGGCCATGGGAGAATCTGTGTGTCCTGGGGACAGAGACTAGGTGCTTCGTCAGGGTACGTTGCTTCCAGCTTGGTATGATCTTGACTTTTGCTTACAACGTAGGAGTTGTACTTTAGTCCAGGAACTGAAACACCTAGTGCAGCCTGCTGTCTGCCCAGTCGTATCTAAAGAGACTGAATTTCACAAGCCCCAGTCTGTGCTGGCTGGTGTCACTCAGAGCAGATTCAGCAAATAATTCTGAATATTGCAGACATGAGAGAAAACCCAGGTAGGCTAAGGACTGTGGCTAACTTGAAAGCAGTAAAAGTGAAATTCATCAAAGCAGCTACCAATTACTTACTCCACTCAGGGACATGCTGCAGGGAAGGAAGCACTAGGTTTCTAGCATGTGAATACATTTCTGCTCAGCGCTTGCATGCTGGCTAGCCTGTTCAGTCGGGCGTGGGAGTGGGGAAGTTGGAGTAAGGGCATTGTCCTGAGTTTAATCTTGTATTCATATCTTTCAGTATGGGGACTCTCCTGGGGCTGATCTAGGGCAGAGAGAGCCTTGAAAGGCTGCCAGGTTTGTTTGGGGTGTGGAGGAGGAAGTGGAAGTAGAAGCGTCTGTATAATAATCTCTTGGAACAGCAATCATTTCTCCTCATTGATCAGACACGGTGAGGGGGCGTGTGAAGGGGCTTCCCTTCAATTTGCTGACTCTTTATTTTACCCACAGGGAAGTGAGCACACCCTTGTCCCATCCATAGCTGGGACACAGCCACCTCTCTGCGCAGACCCGAGATGCTCTCTGTGCTTCTCTTCCTTTCCTTCCTCACTGGCTGGATGCAGTCATCCTTTCAAGCATCCAGGCACCCCAAACGTGCTTCTCACCAGGAGCCCTTTGTTGTCACGCCAATCTCTATAAAAACTTTTAAATCTGCCGGTGCCCACCACAATACCACAATCCCTGGCACTCCTGGCAGCGACACAACAGGCTCTGGAGGCTGTTACCGTGCTTTTGTTAGCAAGGGAAGCAGCATGTGGGCTTTCCTTCTTTGGAAGCGTGGCTCTGCTCCACATCCCCACTCAGCTCTGCTCTCCGTGCAGAGGGTTTAACCGTGCTGTGTGGCTGTCTCCTACGTCACATGTTTTTAAGAAGCTCTTGCCAGCTTCCTGCTGAGGAGCTGATCCTGCTGACGTCTGCAGAGCAGGCCACGTCAGGCACGGCCGGGAAGGGAAATACAGTCCTTTTTTGGGTGCAGACTAGAGCAAAATCTATTGGCCCCAGCAGAGAGGAGGGCTGAGATTCAGGAACAGCTGTGCTCTGTCAGTAATTTAGCACTAAGAGCTTAAACAATACCCAGGATAAACACACTCCAGGACTGGCAGACCTCCCTCTTTTTCTCAGCTCAGCACAATATTTTCCTTTCTCTTTTAGAAATTTCACTGTTGATAATTAATTTGAGTGGAATGCTTTTCCAGAGTTATATTTAGATTTTCTTCTCCAACGGCACTCCCCCATTCCAACTTCTCTAATGCAGCTGTGTCGCTCTGCTTTTTGAAATGGAAACGATCGTTTGACTTCCACAAAACTTAGCAGTTTCATATCCCGAGGCAGCACCTGAACTTGGGCACTTCTGGGGTTTCAAAAAGGCTGTGTTTGTGAAGAAAGAGAAGTAGAGAAGCAAAGGAGAATCACTCCGTACCTCCAGCTTCAGTCTGGAGGCTTTCAAGTGCCTGGAAAAGGAGGGATAAACCAGCCCTGGATCAGACCACGCTTAAAGTGGCGTGTTACTTAGAGTAGGTTATATATATGCACAGATATTTGGAAATTTGGACAGTTTACAACAAATCTTTAAGACAGGCTTAAGTCAAATCCCCACCTGACTGCTCCTCAGCTGCTGGGAAAACCCCAAACTAGATGCAAAATCCATAGTAAGGCACCTTCCCCTGGCACACACGTCCTACCTGCCTGGCAAGGCTTTGCTTTCTCTGCCTTCCCTGCAGCTCTGACAGGGCTGTACACTGCAAAGTTCCTCCTTTCATGTGGGTGGTTGTGAGATAAGATAGGTCTGTTCTGTGCCTACGTGGCGTAGTTAAAAAAAATATAATAAAAAAAATCAGGCTACCAGAGTTACAGAGCTGTGAGGAGGAGATTGTTAATCTGGGAACAGCTTTCTACCCTTGCATAAACAGCCCAAAATGGAGGACAATTACAGTGCTGCCATTGTGGGATACACTGCTCATCTGGAAAGTCCCTGTACACCCCCAGCCCAGCCTGACCCCGGGGCCTCCCAGCGCTCCAGCCTGGTTTAAGGAGTGTATTGGCCATCAGTGAGGGTCACACCCAGGTCTCTAATCTTATCGAGCAGCGGTGGAAACCTGTTCAGCAGGGTCATAGAGCAAGATGCAAAGTTGGTCCATCAGGAATACTGCTGTTTTTCTCATGTTGGTCAAGACACGGTCAGAATCTTTTCTATCCCATGTGTGATGCCTTTCTTTGCATAGTTAAAGCTGCATAAAGTGTAATTAGGCAGCCCCATATAATTACGACCATTATGTAAGGTAAGCACCCCACAGAGTAATTGTGGCCAATTTTTAGCATACCCAGAGGCACTTATAGGGCCCAAGGAGGCCCTTCAAATGATTTACCAGCTCACATGTCTCTAAAGCACTTATCTTAGGTGTGTCTTAGGTGACATCTTTGAAGTGGACATTATTGTTCTGCTCCTGGTGAGAAACAGCTGGCTGGAGAAGTACTCGTTTTTTTTCGGATTTTGTTTCTGTTCTGAAACAGACTGAAACTGAGACGCTGAATGTGACCCAGATTCAGATGTGACCCTCCAGAAGAAGGGCTTGAATTCGAGAGCTGTCACTCTGCAGGGGGAGCGTGGGTTGCTCTAGGCAGAGGCTCACTTGTTTGCTGTCTTCCTCTCTTGCTGTTTGATGAGAAATTCCAGCCTGGTTCTGAGAAATCTTCCCAACAAGGTGGTGCTGACGTGAAAAAACTTCTCTGAAGTGTTTTGTTTGTAGTGGAAGGATATATCAGTTCTCCTGCAAATACCATGCAATTTCTCCTTTAAATCCTGTTCTTTTGAGACAAAAGGCAGCTCTCTGCTGTCTTCTATCCTTTTACCAGTACCTGAAAGCCATCTTGTCCCTTCCCTGCCTGAAGATTGACCTCAGCTCAAGCAGCAAAATGCCTGAGGCAAGCCATATCCTCATCTGCATCTCAGCTCTAAATCTGGAGTCACTCCATCCTCATCCAGAGAAATATAGCCAGTATCTGGCTATGATAACTGAACGTCAGCACCAATCCTGATACAGAAGTCAGAGAGTCACCTGAGCACAAGGAAGGACAGTGTTAAGATCCAGAGGCTGTAGGAAGTGGCAAGTTGGAAAAAAATGCATCGTTGCCCACTCCCACTATCCAGGAGGAGCCTTTCTTGCTGTGTGCTTTCTGTGTTTGGAGGAGGGGGCATCATGAGCACAAAGGATCTTGTCTTGGAGTCAGCAGAGCTGCCCACAGGGCACCTGTTTGCTGGTTGGGTGGACCAGATCCTCCTCGAGCTTGCCAGCAGCACATACGTGTACATCTGGGATGTTCTCTAATGCATATGTTCCAGTCTTCACAGAGCTCAGACCTTCCCTTTCCGAAAATAAAGCTGAGAGTGCTCTGTGAACCAGCCCTGGGATACAGCAGGGTGTGAGGAAAGGCGGAATATCAATCTGTGGTGCTACAACACCCTGTTCCCTGCAGCTCACCAGGCATAGTGTTCTGCTGTGGAACAGCTCCAAGAGAGCTCCAGGAAAGTCAGTGAAATGATTTCGGTAGCTTCTAAGATGTTTAAAATAACATTGGTCTTCTACCCTCTCCCCACCCCAAAACACACCTCAATGTTCAAAACTGAAATTTTATTTTATTCTTTATTCTTTTTCTTTGCTTCTTTTAGCTGACTCCCGTGTTTCAGACCTTAACATGGATCTACAGAGCCAGTCCATGTTTTCAATTTTCTTCTTAGCAATAACCTTTTTTTAAATTAAAAACTCACCCCTTGCAGAAGGCAAAGAAAAGCTTCAAACATGAGAAGACTTGTGATGAGATCTCAAGCGATGGCAACTTTGAGCTGGAATTTCTAATGGTGGAACAGAACAGTTTGAGCGCAATGTGGCCTTGCTGGAAAGAGGGAAACCAGCCATTTATGGCAGACAAATGTGTACAATTGCCACGCAAGGGCCCTCCTGGGCTGTGGAGCAGGCAGGGTGCAGGGTGCGGGAGTTATTATTAGCTGCTTTGTATGGTAAAGAGGCCCTTCAGTTGCCTGGTCTCTGCAAAAGCTGCTTCACTCAGGAGTACTCTTGAGAATGAGGGAGTGGAAGTCAGGAATTTGAGACCCTTTTAAGGTCTGTTTACTCTTCCAGCCTCCGCAGATTTCAAGGGCATGTATATGAGGCAAATCTGAAATGGTTATCACAGTGAGAGCTGCAGGCACAGGAGGGAGTGGAGATCCCTGGAGCTCTGTCAGCCAGGAGTAATGGGTCACATGGGAATGTTTTCTTGCTCCACTGGGCCATTTCCATACCAAGTGTCCGTGATCCGGGTTGAGAATGGCCCCTCTGCAGGGACCATAAGAAAACAGTCCTAAGCCTTGTGTTTTCATGTGGCTTGTTGCTATAGGGAAACTGGAAGGTGATTTCCCCCTTCCTTCCCCTCTTGCACGGTGTTTTCTGTGGGTAGACCTTCATGGCGTTCATCCCCTTTCTAGCAGGGGGTTGCCTCACAGCTACATTCCCAGCTCCTTACACTCATTAGAAATGCAACTTTTCAGGTTCATAAGTCTCCAGGTGCTTTTATCGTGGGAAGTGAGCCTCCACATGCAGCAGGAAACTGAGGAATGTACTGAGAAAAAGTGAGTTGCTTTTGCAAATACAGAGCAGGCAGCAGCAGGATCAACCCTATCATGCTTGTTCAGCTGCTTTTCAGGCCAGCTGGGAGGAACGCGATCCTAAGCACACACAGCAGAGCTGGACAGTGAGGTCTTTCAACCTGGCTTCACACCTTGAGATGGGTAGCAGGAATGTAGTTAGCTTTTGGACTCTGCGAGACTTCAACAGGCTGCATCAGAGTGGAAAACCTTGATAGAGTCCCATATTGGAGATTGCAGAAGCATGTGAGCTATCTCTTGTTTTACACTGCCATAACATCTCCAATGCTGAGATCCAGACTTCCCAAGTGCTGGTGATCTCAGACACTGTTTTGGGCAGTTCTTTAACCATTAATAGATTTCACATCAAGACCTGAGTCTGGTCAGGGTGAGCAGACAGCTAGAATGTAGGCTTGGTCTCTGCACAGCTCTGACACAGCAGACTGGGCTCATCTGGTACCAGAGCTGCTGGGGATCCTGCAAACAAAAGATGTATGACCTGGTGCTTAGGAATCTGAGTTTTGGGGGGATATCTCAGTTCAGTTCCTGCCTTCATCTCAAACCGTTGGCCTGCCCCAGGCATGCCACTCTGCTTTCTCGTGACTCAGTTTACCTTCTGGGAAATAGGGGAGAAGGGAAGAAATAGCACCCTACTTTGTGGGCTAATTTTAGGGATCGCTATATTGAAGACACTTCAGTCTTGCAGGCCTTGGGATATCCCGTGCAGGTGGGAGTGAGTTGCTGAGTTGAGAGGCCCACGGTGCCCAGGCAGGATGGTGCTGGCTGTGAAGGGAAGCAGCAGGATGCATCCTGCTCTAACAGAGGGGCTCCAATCCCTGTCTGGCACCTCTGTCCCCTTCCCTGGCCTATGCTGATGTCTCAGGGTTGTGCTTTCCCAGCGCTGTGAGGAAGGTTTCCTGACAGAATTCCCGTGTATAATTCACTCACCATGGCCTCAGCCAAGGCTCGGTACAAGACGGGGAAAGTGGGTTATTGTTGTTATTTTTTTTCCAAACCTCCTTTTGTTTTCTAAGGAACGTGGCTGCAAAGCCTCTCTTGTGAGTCCTGCTCTGAGGGCAGGTCTTCCTTGGGGCTGCTGTGCCCAGCGGGGGAATTATGCCAGCAAGTGAGCTGCATGTTGTTTCTTTTACAACCGAGTAGCTATTCTTCTTGTGACACAGCTCACCCGACTCTCCATCCTCCCACACACTGTGGCTATCACTGATCTTCAGGGTTTCCTTTGCACAGCCTTTTTCTCTGTCACCTCCTGGGGGACAGTGTCCATGCACTGCATTTCCAGTCGTTCTTGGCATGTCTTAGCCACCGTGTGTGTTTTTTGGTGCCTGCTCAAATTCCAGAGGTGCTGAGAGATCCCAGACAGCTTCACTGACCTCCCCATGGCAGACAGGGACATAGCCGTCTGGGGTGGGAGTGGGACCATCCCTGCCATTACTGGTGGGTGGAGTGGGGCAGGGCTGGGCTGGGGTATAACTGGGCTCCCGAAAACATTAATTATAGTGTGAGCTGATGATGAGCATGTGGAGGACAATCACTCCAATGAGCTCTGGGGAATGCTGGTCAGCAGGGGTGGACTAAAGCAGCCTGGGCCAGGGTGACTGGTGTCTCAGGATCATCTATGCTCTAGCAGAGTCCTTGAGGCCAGGTCTTTGACCATCATATCCCTGGCATACCTCAGGGCAGCCTCCTGGAGACCATTTCCAGGATACCGAAGTTATGTTTAGCTTAAGCAGATGTAAATGTGCCTGTTTCATTCCAAACCTAGCTTCTACATGAAACTCCTGGGTTTTCGTAAAGCGAGACCAAAGTCCTGAGCAGAAATTTAGCAATAGATCAAGGCCTTGGACAGGCACCAAGGTCTGACCTGAAAATGGCTCAAGAATCCAGCCCCCACCTCCTCTCAAATGTACACAGATAAAATCATGACTCCCTTAATTCCTCTAAATCTCAGTGGAAAAATGCCCCCAGAGACTCTGCTAATGCCTTGATTATTGCTGAAATGCAGAAATATGAAGAGACAGCTTATGTGCTGCTGCTGTGAGTAATAGATGTGGCTCTAACCTGAAATTTGGGATCCAAACCCAGATGAACTCTGTGTGCAATCCAAAGCCATGCCCAAACCCAGAGTTTTGAGTAAATGACCCCTACTTTAATAACTAACCAATCCTCTCCCTCCCTCCCTGCTTGCACACACCCTGGCAGTACAGGGCAAGTTCCAGCTGTGAAGCCAGATACCTCTTCAGCTCCAGCCTCCCTGACTTTCTTGAATAACAGAATTTTCTGTGGGACTTCTGCCACAGGCAGAGTGAAGAAAACCACATCTGCTTCCTCTGCTGGGAGTCTGCAAGACAGCAAACAAACGCATGAATGCTGATACCAAGTCTTGTCTTTGCTCTGATGCTCAACTGGCCTTTGGTGTTAGCTACAAAGGAGCTGTCTTCTGGTTAGGGAGAGTGTGCTGGTCACATGTGAAATTGCAGATAGGAGATTTGCAAAGCACTGGAGGGTGGATGTGTGTGGTACACCCTGTGCCTGCCTCCCCCTGCCCAGGTGCAGCACCCCACCAAAAACCAATTAGCCAGCTTTGCCAGGGACGGCGAGGAATCCTTGGGAACAGCCTAGAGCAGTCCTGCAGAGTCCACCTGCTACCCAGGAGGTATCTCTTCAAGCAGGGATCAGCCTGCCTCTTGGGAAAGGGCACCACCCAGATCTAAGCTCTTGTAGGGTGTTGCCCTGCTTTATCTGGGCCGTCTTTGTGCACTAATTGATGTTTGCAGGGGTTGGGAGGTTTGCTGGGCTCTGGGAAGCAATGGCTTCTTTCATATTTGTGGGTGTAGCCTGAGAAGAACCCCAAGGACCTTCTCCCAGTGTCCCTTCTCTCCCACGCTGGAGCCTGGACCTTCCGCACACTGCAGCTCTCGCTGGCTGTAAGACAAAAGTCCCCCCGTGGATTCACAGTCTGGGCATATAGAGGCCACAGGGAGAAGGATGGATTGGGCAGGGCTTTTGTCAGTAAAGCAACTATAGATTATGCTTGACATAATCCACGCTGTGGAGTCAAGCTGGGGACCAAGAAGAGGGCTGGTGGGGAGGGGGAGAAGGGGAAGCCGGATCCATATGGCCAGATCCATAGTCTGTGATGGTAATGAGATTCTGGAGTTAGCCTTAACCAGGTCAGCTTGCCATAAACTAGACTGACTGTGGTGTAACCATGCTAGAGTAGGCCAAAATCTGGAAGTCCTAGAGCTACTTGCCTTCTCTTTCGTTAAGCAGCACCTGCTACACTAAGGCTTTGAAGTCTGTATGGGCCTGGCGTGATCTCTTCAGCCTTGTGGGAAAACAGAATTTCCCAGAAAGATCCCATTTTCTGTTTGACATTGTATGTCCTATAAAACCCTCAAGGATGCTGTGGTGCTAGCTTAGGTCTCTGATGCTGTAATAGAAATTGCTTTAATCTGTAACTATCTCCTGCTCTTCTCTAAAGTGTGGGTAAATCAACTGCTGTTCATAGGCTCTCAAAAAACACATTCAAGCCCAGCAGAGATCCCCACTCAGTGCCGAGATGTCAGGCGGCTCTGAACAGGGTCAGGAAATTCACTTACCAGCTGCTACAGCGACGGTGCCTTTGGTGCTCTTGCCCTTATTTTTTTGCCGATGATTGGGGTTGCTATGGCACTGCAACACATGTTGCCCTGCATCAATGCTTTCTTTATAAGCAATAAACTCAGATTTCGGCAATGTGCTGCTTTGGCAGCTCATCACAGCGTTGCTCCCTGCCTGAGCTGGAGTTTGGCAGACGAGTCACATTCTCACCGCCTAAAAACTCCTGTCTTGTGGTTTCAGCCAGAGGGTTTTTTTTTAACTTCTCATTTCTAAGAAAAGAAAAATCCCTTTTTCGTAGCATGGCTGCATGTCAGTGAAGTGTGAAATCCCTATATATAACCCTCCAGCCTCCCTTAGAAGGAAAGGTGTGAGATAGACCCAAGGAGGGAGGTTTGCCTGAAAAGTGCTGGCTGGGGGGAGGAACGTTGGCCCCTTACCCCACCAGGCTGCAGCACCAGCACAGCTCATGAGAAGGGCCCTGTATCTCACCTCTGCTTTGTGGCTTGGAACAAGACATAGCACCTCTTAGGCTCAGTTTCCTGCTGTGCTGGTTGTCTGTCTCTCCCACGTTAGACCATCACTCCTCAGCCCATGTGGTTGTTCATGTGTGTCTTTGCGGTGCTGAGGAGGATTTGGCTCTGGTGTCCTGTGTTATTGGTGGGTTTGTCACCAGGGTTAGTGGTGGGTTTATCTGTTCCCAGTTGTGGGGAGGGAAATCATGTTTTGACTGGAGCCAGTATTTATTTGGGGACTTTCTAGAGGGGAAAAGAGCGGAGCCTGGGTAGGCAGACACGCCCCAGGGTGCTGCCATAAGGGAGAATTGCCAAGGGGCAATTTGCCTCTGTGCACATCTGTGTCTCACATGTGCTGTTGAGCTTGTGCTGGAGGCAAGGGCTGGTGGAAGTTGTCATCTCTGAGGGCTGGTGAAGGGCAGAAGGGGTGGAGCAGGACAAGGGGCTGTCCAGGGGCATGTCTTACTGCAGTGCTTTACTCCTGGAGTCCTACTGCTCCTTGCTTCATTTCTGAGATAGAGAAAGGGCCCTGGACTCTTTATCTCATAAACTAACAAGCCTGTTCCAGGCTTTACAGCTGACAACTTTCTCTGGACCTGACTGTGCAAACACCTCCGTCCCCACACTGCTCTGGGTCTGCTGCCGTGGTTTCCGCTCCTCTGGATCTTTGTTGTCCCCTTTCTACCCTCTCAAGCTTTGTTTGACAGGAACAGAGGTAGGCGAAGGCAGTAGCATCCTGCAGAGAGGATGTGGAAAAAAACAATAACCAAATGCACAGAACAGGAAACCATCTCTGAAATCAGCGTGAGGTCATCTACACACCTTCCTCAACAAGGCAGCTTCATGAGGAACTGTAGTCTGAGGCTTCATCTCTGGCCGATAATATTGAGCTTTGAACAAATGTCTTCTTACACAAGACCCTGTCAACACGGGTTCAGCAAGAAGCTAGTAAGGCCAAGGAGAAAACCCCAGAGTGCACTGAAGGCAGCTGGAGACAGCAAGTGCTCAGCACCATTGGAAATCTAGGTCCAAAGTCCTGTCCCAAAGAGTGTGAAGAAAAAGCAATTCTTTCTGCTTGTGGCTCCCTTGAGTACAGCAATGTTTGCTTCCTAAAATACTTCTGAACAGATGTGACATTCGCAGTGGGTCAGATAGGTTGTTTTCCATGAGGAAACATGGCATGCAGTAAGGAAAGTGGATCAGAGGGAGGTTGTTCTGTGAAAGACAGCTCTTAGGAACTACATGGTTCCCCGCTGAAGCCCTGGGCTTGGGCTACAAAAGCTACTGTTGTTCAAATACGGTGGGGAAAAGCATCCAGCTGTCAGTCCACATACAAATCCATTCAGAAGCAGAGGGGAATATTTAAAGGTTCCTAATAGTCTACAAAGGAAACTGCCTGGACATGCCCAAAATGTGTCCTGACATGTCCTGTCCACAAATCCCAAGGCACTCGGAGCTGGTGTGGAGAGTCAGGTTACTGGTGACACAGACTGAACAAAGGACCAAGCTGACAAAAAACAGGCACCAAAATAGGTAGCGAGGTGCTTAGCAAAGCCCAACGCCATGGAGTCATGGACGATGATAAGCTTCTAGGAGCTTGGTCTGCCAAGAAGATGCTACGTGCTTGTCCTGACTGTGGTCTAGACCACCGGGAATTGATACGTGCTGTAAAACATGGTCTGATCTACCAGCTTACAGGTTTAAAAGGCTTTGTTTTCTGCCCATGGCCTCCCTCTCCCCCCCAGTTGCATTTCACACGGTTCAGTCACAGTCTTATTTCACAACTGTGTGTTTTGAAAGGACTTATTAGCTCTAAGTGTAGGCTGGGTTTAAGGCTCTTGCTTTATTGTTTACCCTGCCTGCTAGGCCTGTTTCTGGGGTCAGACCCAGGTTACCAATTACAGCTGTGATTAAACGTACTAGCCCAGCTTACCCCTGGGCTTTTTTCCCCTTAAATTCCCAGTGATTGTACTTAACTGGTGTTAGCAACCAGGTGGCTGCTGGCACTGCTGTCACAATTGTCTGTGCCTTCTCCGGCAGAGCCAGACAATGAGATTTGAACTGGGCCAATACATCTATTATATTTACAGTTCAGAACTGTTCCCAGAGAATTTTTTTAAGATTTGTTTTTCTTAGTGTAAAGAAAGCCAGCCCTTGGCTTCCCAATCTACGTAGATAACCTTAAAATCCTTCTGAAATGCTAGGGTAATAACCTTAAAATCCTTCTGAAATGCTAGGGTAATTGGGAGGGACCCACGTGGAAGAAGTGACAGCTAATTTAGCAATCTGTGGGACACATCTAATTGGGAGGATTTGAATGTTGTTCTGTGTAACTGCTGGTAACAGGGGGTGCGGATTCACACTGTGGCTGTTTGACTGGCAGCTGACTGTAATGGTATTCGAGGACAGCCTGAAATTGTTTTTGGTGTCTCACGCCTTATGAACTTCAGCCCAGCAGACTAAAAAAGGTGGTGTTCCCNNNNGGCATGGGAACAGTTGCCTTTTAGGTGTACATAAAACACTCTGAGTTGCTGCCTCTTGAAAAGCCTAACTCTGTGTGAGCAGCTTGGTCTGTCCATGCTGAGTTTTAACCCTTGATTGAAAGCCAAATGTTCCCCTTTTATTGTAAAATTTCCAGCTCAACTGGTTTTGAACCTCATTTGGATAAACAGGGCCAGAGTGTTTGAAAGCCTATCTGAACTTCTAATTCCCGTCAAACCAGTTACAAATCTAGTCTGGCCAATTGCTATGGAGAGGTTTATTGTTTTTTGTTCTTTTTTTTTTAATTGAAATCTAAATGCTGTCAGCCATTACCAGCTAAACACAGGGCGGAAACTAATCTAGCCAGAACAGCATTAAAAACAGTTTTAACTTCTCTTTTAAAAATAAATTTTATTTTCTAATTGTTTGTTTACTCTGTAACTCCTCAAAGCAATTTGAAAGCATGTATTAAGTCTTATTCCTTGTCTTTAAGACTGCAGTCTTCTTGTAACAAGGCCAGAAATTATGGACACATAACCCGCTTAGAGGTCCTTGAGCTCCACAGGAAATCTCTTATTGGAAGGGCTTAACGAAGACAATCTGATTTTGGAGACCAGGGCCTGTGTCAGACCATACGAACAGCCCTAAGCTGCGTGAAGGGAGCCTTTAGAATCACGTTGATTAAGAATAAATGGAAGATCTGAATTTGGAGAATGGTGCCACCACTTACTTCATCCACTTGCAGAGCAGGGGGGACCAGGGGAACCTGCTTGCCAAGGTTAGATCAGCAGCAGCACTTAACGAACACTGTTAGCCCTAATGGCAAATAAACCTGAGCTTGCTATTAGTGCTATTCTTGGCAGGCTGAAGGACAGAAGACCTCTTGCTACAATTATTGTCCAGTGACTCAGGACTGGATGATACCATCCAAGTACTTTTTAATGTGATCCTTCTGTTGGATGGGGGAAACAAGCCCTTTTCCCTGCTCTCAGCTCGTCTGGTTAGATTGCAAACTCTGCTTGGGCCTCCTGTGCTTTACTACAGTAGAAAAGTGAGGGTTTATTTTTCCTTTGGCTTTTACTGATATTGTTTGTGCAAAGGTATCTTCTACCAGAATGGTTTCTTGCTTCCTAATTTTCTGCTGATTATGACTGTACCCACGCGCGGTGAGCGTGTCTGCGGACTGACAATACAGGTGTGTTTAAAGCAATGGAGCTCTGCATGGACAGGCTCGCGCTGTGTGTTTATGCAGCCTCTTCCAGGGGCCTCTGGCTGCTGCTACAGTATAAATAACTTCCCCCTGCATTGTGCTGTGCTCCGGGTTTCACATGCACCCATGTGCTTTCATGTGTGTTGCTGACTTTAAAAAAAAAAAAAAAAGTCCTTAGACTTTAATCCTTGGGTTTATTTCAAGGCTTACAAAGGCAAATCTGGTTTATAGCAAGAGATTTGTTTGATTCCTTGTGCTCTGCAGATGAATGGAGTAGCAGATGGAGCGGGGAGGGGAGGATCCCTTGGCTCTATCTTCTTTCTAGCTTGACCCTACTTCTGTGCCTGCTGCCCAGAGCGCTTTCTTTTAAGCTGCTCTGAACACAAAATGGGGTCAGTACAGACCTCTGCTTGGGCAGTATCTGTTATATCCACCTCTTCTATGATACCAAAGCTGTTTTCTTACTCTTTGCTCTGCCTTGTTGGCCGCACATTGCTACGTAGCCATTGTCTTGTGCTTCAGAAGGTGTGAAACCCCATGCACAGTGTGCACATAGGAATGACAGGGGTGTCAATAAAATAAGCTGCAGACTCTGGAAGCAAAAGGCCTCAAAAAATCCTATTACACCCTTAACTCATGGGAAATAATTTGAGTTTTGAGACCTGCTGTATAAAGAGGTGCTGGGAAGCCTCCCCCCAGCCTGCCGCATGAAATCCCCTCTTTTGAGGGGGACAGGCAGGGCGGTGCTCTTGCTACCCCTTGCCAAGAGCAGTGCCCAAGTGGGACAGGACCCCAAGCAGTTTGATAAGAGCCGTGATAAGGTGGAGCCATGCTGGCAGGCTGCGTGCCGGCAGACGCACACTCCTCCTTATCAGGGAGCGCCGCGGCGAAAGCGCTGTGCCAGCAACGGGAGCGGCACTGTGGGAACCTGCGATGGCTCAGCCTCCGCGGGGCTGCTCCTCGGGCAGAGGCAAACCCAGATGATCTAATTCCCTGCCTTGGTTTTCTCCAGCTGCACCCACTGCTTGTGGAGATGCCAAATGAGGCCCCGGCCATAGGAGGAGAATGCATTTTTGCTGGGGATCACATCAGAGCTGTGGCTTCAGATCCTCCCCCAGTGCACGTCAAGGGAGGCAATGCGAGACAATGGCTCGAAACAATCCCGGTTCTCTGCCAGGGAATATTCATTCAGAAATTCCACCCTGTTTTGATACTAACTCTCTCATGGTTGATCAAAGCAAAAGCAAGAAAAGAGCTTGGCCTCCTACTGTTGCTTTAGCTTCGGGCCAGTTTCAGCAGAAGCTGGGCGAGTGCCTTTATGCTGGGCAGCGTGGCTCGCAGCTGGGCCAGCTGGTGCAGCTCCCCGTTTTGTAGTGGCTTTAAGGTGCTGCCTGCATCTCACTAAGCATCAGGGCCGTGCACCGCTTGCTCCAGTTCTCCTCTCCCCTCCTGCTGGGCTGGACGGAGGCAACTGAGGACGCTTGGTTCTGCTCCATGCTTGCCTTGGCTTGCTCTCCCTGCTCCGTGATCGGACATGTCCCCTGCACTGCAGCCACCTCCTCCTGGATGCCGCTCTTCCTCCAGCCTGGCTTTTGGCTGGAGGGAGGGACCAGGTCCTGGGGTGTCTGCCCTCGCTTCTCACCTCAAACCCTCCTCAGGCAGTGAGATGAAAGTGGTTATTGTCGTGTTCCCCCTCATCTGCCTCACTTGTCTATGACAGTGCAGGTGATGGCAAGTTCTCCCTGCATGCTTCAGGGATCTCTGGAAATGATTTGGTTTTGTCCAGGGGACAAGGATCTGTGATGTGTCTCAGGGAATGAAATTTGGTGATGGAAAGCTGCCTGTCCACTCCTGGGGAGATGAGAGCCCCCCATAGGGGGCCAGACCCCATCTTGTACTGAAGCCAGGAGGGTAGGAAGGGCCAGATGCCGGGGATGGGTCACTGTTGCAGTCAGCGCTGGATGACTGGTCTGTGTCATTCCAGGTCAGCAGAAACGCTGTTCCACCAATGCCGATCTGGCACCCGGTGCCTGTGCTGGGCCGATGCCCCGGCAGAAGTGCGCAGGACCCCGGGACCACCAGCTGTCGGGGGCACCCTTCTCCTCGCACCAGCTCCCATCACCTGCACCATTCCTTCAGTCCGTTGCGCTTCAGTAAGTGAATTGCCAGTGGCTTGGCGGGGACCACCCTTTGCTCTACCCTTCCGAGGCATCATGTTCGGTTGTGGAAGTGGCCCGTGGACTCACCCGCTGGCGGGAAGGGTTGGGAACCTGACCCTGGCGGTACCCGTGCTCCGGGGTTCCCTGCAGCAGGCCGGGGAGGCTGGGCTGTGGGGGGCAGTGGGACCGGGACACCTTTCTGCACACCTCCAACACTCCGGGGACCTGCTCCAGGGACCCGGGAAGAGCCGGGGGCC
>VZSZ01004314.1:23768-36255 GCA_013398815.1 Ibidorhyncha struthersii
CAGCTGCAGGTCTTCAGCGCGGCGCTGCGGGAGGCGCTCGCAGGTGAGGCGCGGCCCCGCCGGCCGGGGAAAAGATCGGCTTTGAGGGGAGGAAGGTCCTCAACTCGCGTCCGTGCTCTTCCTCTCCCCCTCGGGGCCGGGCGCCCACTGGTGTCCTTCCTCGGGGGCCCCTGTGTTTCTTCCGGGACCTGGTGTCTCTCCTTGGGTGCCCACCTGTGTCCTCTTGGGTTGGGCACCCATCTGTGTCGTTCTCTGACACCCAGCTGTGTCCTCCTTGATGCCACGTACTTATTTGTGCCCTTGCCTGGATGCCCACCCGTGTCCCTCTGGGGACTGGCAGGCATCTATCTGTGTACCTCCCTGGGCACCCACCTGTGTCCCTGTGGGGTCCTGGATGAATGGCAGCCTCAGCCTTGAAGGCAAGCAGGTCCCCTGCCCAGTCTGCTGAGGATTTCGTACAGCTGGCGGCAGCAGCCTGTATGTTTGAAGTCCTCCTTGCTGGGGAAGACAAAGAATCCAAAGCTGTTCTGTGTGCTCTGCCCTCTGGCAAGAAGGGTTCAGCCCTGTGTCAGTGGGGTTTGGCACTCCCCTCCTGACAAGTGTGTCTGGGACTCGGCACCAACTGGGTGGTTCAAGGATCTCCTCCCAGCCTAACACAGCCTTGTGTTATCAGCCCTAACAAGGGACGGTTTGTTTGCTGCTGTGCTGAGATAAGGGGTAGCGACATGCCCCTGAACTTAAAGAATGACCTGGATGTTATTCTGTGACTAATGTTTTGTTGTTGGTGCTGAGGTGGCCAGGGTAGATACTCTCTTGGTTGGGGTGAGAAGGTGTTGGGGGTCCTGTCACTGCAGCCCCTGTGGCAGTGTCCTGCCTGGGCTTTCTAGGACCTGAAGAGCTGTGCTCCTGTGCCTTGGAGCAAGTGGTGGCTGAATAGTTGAGCGTGTGGCTCTGGAGCCTCTGTCTGATGGAGGCAGCCTAAGGAGGACTCAGTTCCCTCCACTCACAGTGAGGTGTGAGACTGTAGCAGGACGCAGACCTCCTCACAGCTGCTGCACGCCTGCTCACCGCTGTTCCCTTTTTGCTTCCATTGCAGAGCACTACAAACATCACTGGTTTCCTGAGAAACCGTTCAAAGGCTCTGGGTATCGCTGCATCCGGATCAATCACAAAATGGACCCCATTATCAGCAAGGCAGCTAGCCAGATCGGACTCAGCCTACCGCAGCTCTACCAGCTCCTGCCCAGTGAGCTCACGCTCTGGGTGGACCCCTATGAGGTCTCATACCGCATCGGTGAGGATGGCTCCATCTGTGTTTTATATGAAGCGACTGCAACGAAACCTGTGAGCTCCTATGGGATGCTTACCTGTAAGAACCAGATGATGTTGGGTCGCACCAGTCCTTCCAAAAACTACATCATGACTGTGTCCAGCTAAATACTCCTCTTGTCCTTACACTGCCAAGACACAGGCTACTGTATACCTCACCTGAGGATCTATTTTTAAGATGAAGAGCTATTTATATTTTTTAAAAAAATCCAAGAAAATCCAAAATTAAAATATTGAGCACTGCTTTGAACAGAAGCAGTGTTCTAGGTGCCTTTTTTAAAGCTGTTGCAAGCTTATGAGTTTTTATTATGAAGCCGGTATCTACCTAATTAGTGTTGGATGGCAATTTTGGGCTGGCTTGCTCACTTGGGCAGCTTGGAATGGAGGAAGAGGTGGGGGGGGAAAGCCAGGCTGGGAAGTGTGGCTTGGTGGTGGGAGATGTCTATGTCACCTCTCACCATCCTGGTACCCAACAGTATTGCTGTATTGCAATGCTGTTGGAGAAGGGACAAAGGAGTTGCTGTCTTTCCTCCACTACCTACTTCACTCCCCAGCTGGTCTCATCTCCTAGGGGCCTGGATATAGTGTTGGGGGAACCTTGCCTCAGGGCTGGGTGATGCTGGGGACCCTGGGATCCCTCTCCTTTGCTCTCACACATCTCCTCTGGACCCACTGACTCAGTGAGGGTTGCAGCTCTGCTCTGACCCACTCCCAGCACAAAGCGAGGGGGAGCATGGCCTGTCTCCAGCCCTTCAATCTTTCCTGTCTGCTGCTGCTGGACTGAAAAGGGGCCACATGGGTATTGGTGTCCTGTGAAGTGGAGCAAGGCAGAGCTGCACTGCGGGTGAGGCTGTGCAGAGAAGGTCCCCGGAGATGAATATTGCAGCTACTGTGGTGGCACTGGAGTACTGTTTGTTCCTGGTGCTCACCAGTACCTGGCTATCACCCACTGCTTCCTGCACAATGAGAAGGGTACTCCAGATCCTGAAACCAGCACTGAACAGCTGTGAATTACAAAGCCTTTCTGCTGTGTGTGACTTAGACATCGGCCCATGACCTGCTCTTGTGTGGCCTCTGTGTGCTCCGAGAGCGGAGTCTGGCCTCTTGCTTGTAGAAGTTGCCTGAGCCAATGCTAATGACTTACAGTGTCACTTCTCCAGAAGAACTGAAGCAACTCGCCTTATGCCCTAGAGGTTGGTGTGTGAGAACCCCCTTCACCCTGTCTCTTAATCAGAAGTACTGGGGATTTCTTGCCCCCTGTGTGTGGGATGTTCAAATGCTTTGGTGTCCTAACATTGCTTTTAAAATCAAACACTTTTTCCCTTTCTTCCTCCTCTGGGTGATCAGCACATGTCTGTCCCTGGGAGCTGTCTCCACTGATTCCTTGGTAAGGGGCATCGTTTGGTTCTGATCTCTTGGTACATAACTGTTTTGCACAATTAATGCCTGGTCCTGTGCTTTGTCTGTTCAATCAAAATTCCTCTTGGAGTTCCAGTGGTACTTGTATTCAGGGAGACTTTGCCCGGGTGTTGTTCAGGATTTGGCCCTTAAACTGCTCTGGCTAACTACAAAGGGGGTGGGAGCTGAAAGTGCAGCCCCAAGAACTTTACCTGTTGGGTATGAGCCTTTATCAGGGTGTTGTATGTCCATTGCCTTTTTACTAACCAGCTGGTGCTCCTCCAACGATCTTGGGAGAAGTGATTGAAAAAGCGGGGCGTTGACATAGTTGTTTGTAATGAAACTTTCCCAGAATTGTCTCTCAGCACACTTTTTTTTACCTTCCTCTTTTTGGACCTGGCAGCTCACTGGTGTAACCGGAGTTGTTGTTGCCCAGCCTTTGATGAATCAAGTTCTCAGACATTTGTGCAATATATTTCCAAATCTAGGGCGCTCTGGGAGAGGAAGGAAGCCTCCTGTCTGCCACAGTTCTTGGCTTGTTTTTTTAATATATTTTTAAAAAATATATATAAAATTCACTGCTCCCCAACTCTGACTTCTAATGTGGAAAAGTAAGTTCAGATTTTTGTAAGCTTCAAATCAATTCCAGGACTGGAAAACCAGCCTCAATTCTTAGATCCTTTTGAAATGTCAAGTGGTGAGTTATTTGTCCTTGAATGGTAATAGCAGACTGTGGCTCTGGAGTTGCATCACTTCCCTCTGCATCACTTGAATTTCTCATGTCAGCAAAGCAGAAGCTGAAATGAAGTGCTGGGGCTTTTCCCTTGGTGAACTTGTGCAATAGGTGACCTCACTGAGAGGGGAGTGCTTGGGAACTTCCAAAAAGCAAATTCCCTCTTCAAGGAAAAGGGATCTCAGTGCTTTTTGGAGTCCTCACTTAACCCGCTTATGTGGAAAGCCCATGATGAGACCTGCATCCAGGATGAGCAGCATTTGGTTTGTTGGACTCCTTGGCTGGATGTGGTGTTTCCTGAAGGCTGGTACTTCCTTGGGTTGTAATTTGTCATGATCAAAGCAGTCTTAAGATTTAACCCGCCACCCCCTCCCCTTTACTCTGTTCCCTCCCTCTTACCAGAAAAGTTTTTCAGGAACAACAGCCCACACCAAAGGAATACACTATAATTGCTCTTAACATGCCCCCACTTCCAGAACCAAAATAGCCAAGTCTCATTCTTTTTGTCCCTGGTGTGGAGGAGTCTGATGTTAAAGGTGTCTGTTTTTAGCTTCAAAACCAACCAAGCTTGGGTATAATCCATTTCTCTCTTGTAGCTGGTTACATGTAAAAGCTGTGAATTAGTGTGCTCTGTTGCCTTCTGCCTACAAGCCCAATGCTCGACTGCAGAGCTGAATGGTGTGTCTTTTAAGACAGTGTATTTGAGGGGTTTCCTGTCATTTTTTTTTTTAACAAGCTGGACTGTTGAACGGGACCTGCTTTTTGTATTTGGTGAAAATGGTAGAAAGCTTGTAAGCTACACTTGGAAGAGGGAGTGGATGGTTACTAATTGTATAGTAGTGTTTTTATATACAGAATGTACAGATCCTTTGACAGACGTATGCTTTTGTTACTTTAATAAAAATGTAGCAGTATAAATGAGCCTTGTTTCCTTGCTGGGAACTCTTGTGTGCTTGCAAAGAGGGTGAGGGTTGGGATTGCAGCCTAAGTCCTACACTGTGAATGCTGTGGGCTTGGTTAAAGTGGGGATGACTGTTTATACCCAGCTGTGTCCAAGAGGAGGTTTAGAAAAAAGCTGCTTAGTCAACTCTAAACCTTGCCCTCCAAACCTGAGGAATTAAGGCTGGGAATTGTTCTGATGACTAATATGGGGCTGTGGGTGTTCCTGGCCTCTCTTTCCCCATGCTGACTACTGTGTTCTAGCTTGGGCAGTGGGGGATTTATTCAGTGCAGGATTGGAGAAATCCTGTGTCCTGCCAGGACATGAAGGTGTTACGTGGTTAACTGCCAGATCTTACCCAACTGTAGGAACGGCGTAACTGAAGTCTTGGAAAGAAGCGAGCACTGACCTGAGCCAGGCACAGGGGCAGTTCCTGGTTAAGCCTCTCTGCCTCCACTGTCCTTCCAGGGGTGACTGAGCCAGCAGAGGAGGAAGGGTGAGAGATCACGGGATTGAAATGTTCAGGCGCGTGGAGGATGCTCTGGGCCTGTCATGATAAAGGCAGCCGGGGTTGATTCACTGGAGATCCTGTTTTGGCTGTGGAGAGACTGGTGACTGTGGCAGGGAGCTGTAACCCTGCTCCCTGGGGTGGGAATGTCCAGCTCATGTGTGTAACCCTCATCTGCACTCATCTTCAAGTTGACCTGTTTTAAGGACCCTTAGATAAAGTGGCCTGTACTAGTTTCAGTCCAAAACTCAATTTTTATGGAGTTCGGCAAGGTGTGTATTGCAGCCTGCCAGGCTCCTTGTGACCCACCCTAACCTGCTCCCTGTGCCGCTGCCCTCCCAGAGCAGTGATGCCAAGGGGGGGGGGGTGGGGGTGCACAGGCCTGGTCTTACTGTTCTCCCTGACAGGGGCAAAGCTGCTTCTTCCCCTCCTGCTTTTATTACAACATGCCACCTCTGAGAGGAAAGCAGTTTGTGGGCCAATTTTGGTGCTCTGTCAAAGCCGCTCCCTTTTGAACTCATCCCTTCATTAGTTTTCATAAACACACCCAAATTGCTGCTGCTTGTGAAACAGGGTTGTCGGGGAGGAATGGGTGTCCCATGCAGTTGCTGATTAGCTGGGGAGTCATCCAGGTTCAAAGGCTTGGTGAACTCAGATGATGGCAGCCTTCCTCCTGCTGGCTTGTCCGGACCAGTGTGGTCTGCCTGGACCTGCGTGCCATGGTCCGTGGCCCGTTTTCAGGCTGGCATAGTCCATGCCACGGCCAGCCTGGTGTGGTCCTGCCTGCTGTGGCCTATGGCTGGTGTTTGGGCCAGCAGACAGAGCCAAGATCTGAAACTTACCCAGAGAAGCTGTGGCTGCCCCATCCCTGGAGGTGTTCAAGGCCAGGTTGGACGGGGCTGGGAGCAACCTGGGCTGGTGGGAGGTGTCCCTTCCCAGGGCAGGGGGGTGGGACTGGATGATCTTTAAGGTCCCTCCCAACCCAAACCATTCTGTGATTCTAAAATTTGAGTTGCTCGCAGCCAAGATAAAAATACAGCTCTTGCGCCACGGAGTATTTAGTGAGTCAACGCTATCTGCACTGCAACCAGATCCCCCACCAGCCTTTTAATAGGTGACTCATCTACTATTTTTATTTTGCTCATCATTTTTTTTCTGGTAGGATCGTGATACCTGCTGTACAAGCTGGGTTAGCTGGAGGTGCATCTTTATCTGCCCCCCGCCAAAGCCCTTCCTTGGCCTTTTAATGCTAAGCCTCAGCTCTCAGTGCGTTTTCTCATCGCATGCTTGCAGCAGCTCTGAAAAAGACTGAAAGCAACTAAAACCACCCTTATCCACTGCTGCCCACCTCCCGCCTGTTGAAATTGGGACTCATTTTCTGCCAAGCCTTTTGCTGGGTTTCTGTTGGGATTTTTTTTATTTGGGTGTTTCTGGGAGGCCAGGGAAGTGTCCAATTCAAGGAGCCTGGGTCAAATGTCATCCCCTGTAATCAGAGATTGGTGTGTTGCGTAAACAAGCATTTGCCTTTGACGTGTCCTCGGCCCTTTGCCTGGCAGACCAGGCTGCATAGCTGCTGCTTCCCGACACGCCGCAGGAGAGAGGAGCTCCACCAGCACAGTGGCGTCCAGGACTTAAACCCAGAGAGTGTCCCTATGTGTGTGATACCCACCAAGGAATGAGTTACCCCCTGCAAAAATGCTGCTGTGGGGAGGAAGGGCAGCACGGGTGCTGCTGGCTCTTGGGAAAACGCTATTCTCCTGTCCCAGCAGCCTGGAACGGTGTTTAGTGCCTATTTAGTGTAAAAAGGAGGATGGGCTTAAAAGCCCTGTCCCCTGCATGGTCCTGTGTGTGCTGTCGCAGTGCTGTCAGTCCTTCCTCGCAGGAGCTGGGGCAGTTTTGGGGGCTGGTCTGTTGGGGAAACGCAGATTGTGCAAAACCCAAATCAGCCGTGAGGAACGTCCTGACCCAGCAGCAACAACCACCACAGGACAGGGTCCCCTGGGTCCATGAGGATGTTTTGCTTGATTCATGGCAAAATATTTGTTTGATTATTTTTTGTGTGTTTGTATCCTCCTCTTCCCTGGGGTCCCTTTAGCAGAAATTGGGTGTTTCTCAGTTGCAAGTTATCAGAAAAGCAACATCAGCATTCAGGATGTGAAACTGCTGGTTGGGGTTGTTTCTGCCCTTCCCACACAAGCCAGACCTCATCCCCCGCCTCGTCCCAGTATCACCGTCCCTGCTTCAAAGTGCTTTTACCACTGCCCACCCTGAAGAGAGCTGCGCCCCTTCAAAATGTGGCAAATGGCACAGGTCACTCAGAAGGGAAAAAGGTGAGTGGGGATGGGGATGGCACCGTCGCGGCAGCCGAGGCTCTGGGCTCTCCCTGGTTTGCCTCCACAGCTGGAGGAGGGACAGAAGCGAAACTGGGTGCTGCTGAGCCTCCTCCCCGCACCAGCATGTTCATGCAGTGCTCGGCCTCCGCCAGGTGCTTCCTGCCTTCTTCATTTGCCGACGGGGCGATGGGAAGCGACCGGCTATTTCGGCTCAGCTGAGGCCAATCAGGCACTCGCGTGGGTGCAGCCGCGCTCGCCTGTATCTGGGGAGACGCAGCCGACAGCGCCCAGCCCCAGCCCTGGGAAAAGGGGGAGGTGCGGGCCCTGGGGCGCTCCGTCGCCTGCGGTGCTCCGAAGCCTGGATGATCTTCCCAGGATCCGCCAGAGCCGTAGAAGCTCTGCAATCACGTGGCCCGGCAACGGGAAGATGGTTTGTGGGGTTTGGAGGGGTTGGTGCTGTGCCAAGCCCAATGGCGCTTTGGGCTGCAGCCCTCCAGCGGACTCCGGCATCGCTGCTGCTCGCACCGGCAATCTCTGGCATCGCCCTGTTTGCACCAGCAAACTCCGGTGTTGCCAGTGTTTGCTGCCGTGGTGGAGCCTCCACATAAGCTCTGCCTCCAGCTCCATACCCCTCTGAGCTGAGCCCTTCCCTGAGCCCCCCGCGGCATGGGCAGGCGTTGGGTCTGGGGTCCGTGTTGGCACGTGGGCTCCTGCTGATTTCTGTCCCTCGGCCGGGATGGCAGAGGGATTCCTGGCCGGGGACTGTGCTCCCTGCCTGCCCTCCTCCTCACAGACCTTCCTCTCCCTCCTCTTCCCTCAACCACCTCCCTGGTCTCCCTTCGCATCTGCACAGCAGCCACAGCCAGACCTTGAGCTCTCCACCACCACAATCCCGTCTTGGCTCAGCTTGTACGTCCCCGAGCACCCCAACAGCCTCGTATGTGGCCGGGCCCCCCCCAACCATTGCGGAGGGGAACGTGCCTCTCTGCCTTTCCAATCCTTGCTAAAAACTGAACCTCCCGGTGGNTCCTCCGAAAAGGTCACGGGCAGATGCGAGCGTGTGTGCCGCAGCCGCCGCACGCCCACTCGCCGCTCCCCCCCCCGTGAGGTGCAATAACCGTCTCAGCACTCGCAGCTTGCTGGGCTTGGAGGGGCTCCAGCAGCAGATGGGGCAGGCTGCGGCGCTGCTTAATGCTGACTTGAAATGCAAAAAAAAAATTCCCCCCCAAACAACCGCAAAACCTGCCGGCAGGCTCAGCCCCAGCCCCGTCTCTGCTCCCCGCCTGCTCGCGTCCTCTCCTGCCGGGTGTCGGGCAGGAGCGCACGCAGAGCGGGTCCTGCGCAACCCTCTGGTTTATTAAAAATTACAGCGCGGGGGGGGAGAGGGGAAGGGAGTCCCCAAAAGGGCAGTGGGGTCTGCTGCCGCTGCCTCGAGAGCGGGCACGTCCCACGGCCCTG
The DNA here is from genome assembly GCA_013398815.1 of Ibidorhyncha struthersii. Lineage (NCBI taxonomy): Eukaryota > Metazoa > Chordata > Aves > Charadriiformes > Charadriidae > Ibidorhyncha > Ibidorhyncha struthersii. Next base: position 32,468 of record VZSZ01004314.1, read on the forward strand.
CGATGGGTCATCCCTCATCGAGGTGAGCAAAAAGTGGGGACAAAAGTGGGGTCCGGAGGGGGGACAGCCCACCCTGGCCCTGCAGCGTGTCCCCATGTCTCCCCGCTCCTGGGGTGTCGCTGAGGGGCTCGGGGGGGCCAACTCACCCCAGCCACCCCCCTGCTGCAAGCGCCTGGGCGAGGGGCTGCGGGTCTGGGACAGACGGGCAGGGGGAGAGGAGCCGCTTTCAGCCGCTTTTTTGTTTTCCACTGAGCATCCTGTGGGGAGAGCCATCCCCGGCCCCATCCCAGCCCCCTCCGCAGCGGCTCCAACGCTCTCATTTACGACCTGTTGGGGGATAAAAGGGGCTTGTTGGTGGCAGCGAGCAACTGGTGTGCGGGGACAACTGTTGCCATCTGCCTGGTGGGGCGGTGGGGGGGCCGCAGCGGGGCCGGGGCAGAGCCGGGGCGCCGGGGTTTTGTTTCTCCTTTCATGCACCACTAAACTTTGCACCTTTTGTTTCCCAGAGAAGGGCTGAGAGCCGGGGAGAAAGAGAGGCCTCTGCGCCGCACGGGTCAGGGCAGAGCTCTCAGCTCGCCAGGGGGGTTCCGTGCGATTCTTATTAAATATTATAATAGTAATTATTGTTATTTGAGGAGTCTGTCGGTGTTGGGCAACCTGGTGCTGAACCTCCGCTGTCCTCCCCCCGCCGTGCCGCCCCCGCGCTGCACCCTGCGAGCTCGCCGGGCAGAGTGAGGTGCCCCAACATGTCCTGTGCCGCAGCAGGCAGAAGCCACGGCGGCTGCTGGTGGTGGTGGGGTGCGTCCCTCGGGGACCCGAGGCTGTGCGGTGCCCTGCCATCCCCGAGGGATGCTGTGCCCTTGTCCCCAAGAGGCACTGTGTCTCTGCCACTGAGGGATGCTGTGCTGCCTGTCCCCAAGGGATGCCGTGCCCCCGTCCCCAAGGGATGCCGTGTCCCCATCCCCAGAGGACACCATGCCCCCCGTCCCCAAGGGACACCGTGTCCCCCGTCCCCAAGGGACACTGTGCCCCTTGTCCCCAAGGGATGCTGTGCCCCCATCCCCAAGGGACACCATGCCTCCTGTCCCCAGGAGATGCCGTGCCCCTGTCCCCAAGGGATACCATGCCCCTTGTCCCCCAGCGATGCTGTGCCCCTGTCCCCGAAAGATGCCATGCCCTGGCAGCGAGGAGAGGGCAGGGCACAGGCAGCCGGCATGGCGGGAGCAGCCAGGGGCTGCGTTTGCTGCCCCAGGGCAGTTTGTGCTTCCTCCTGGAGTGGTGTCTGTGTCTGGGAGGGGAGCGCAGAGCCCCGGGCAGGTTCCAGCCGGGCGTGTGAGTCTCACCAGCTGCCTGAGTTTGGTTCAGGGCTTTGAGCCACTCGCTTTGCTCGTCATCTGCTTCCTGCTGAGCCACATCTCCGGGCCCAGCCTGGAGCTGGCAGCTGGGATGAGCCCTGCGCGGCCGGGGGAGCGCGTTTCCCAACTCTGGGGAGCACCGGAGGAGGGAGGAGGGCTCGTGGGGCTCCGCACTCTGCCACGTCTCCGCAATGGCGGCACTGACCCAGGAGTGTCTTGCATGCCACGTCCGAGCTTTGCCTGTGACTACTACAGCTACAGAGCAGTCCTGGTCAGGCTCGTGTCCCGACCGGCAGTAACAAGGCAAAAGGAGAAGGATTTAAGGGTGATGCTGGGGTCTGCGCCCCAGGACCTGCCAGCTCATGTCGGGATGTGTTGGGGCATCCCTGGGGGGGCTGGTACCTGCCCCATCCCCTCTGCAGGGGCCGCTCCTCCCTGTGGGTATCCCTGTGCCTGGCACAGCAGTGCCCGGCTCCGTGGGGAAGGGGCAGCTCTGGGTGTCGCTGCTGTGGGGATGCAACACCCGTGTGAGTGCAACACCACCCGTGTGAGTGAGTGCAACACCCGTGTGAGTGCCACATCCACTCCTTTGGGGAACCACTGGGAAATGTGTCACTGGGAACCGGCTGGAGGCAACAATATCCCTAAGCCCCGCACGTCGCTGGCGTTCCCAGCTGCCAGACGAAGGGCGAGGCCCGTTTTCCCTCTGACAATGCCCTTTTACCAGGGAGTTTATTTCTATTATCGCACCGGATAAAACAGAAAAGGGGAAGGACGGGGTCGGAGCGGAGCAGCTGCCCGCGCCGACGGGTTCGCTGCTTTGTTGGGAGTTAAAAGGCTGGAGCCGGGCTGAGACACCGGCCCTGGTGCGCTCTCAAAGCGCGAGGGCTCGTCGCCCCCCCTCCCGGCCCCCGCGGGGGGACCCTGCAGAGGCACCGCCTGGGATCTGCCCCAGCAAATTCCCCTCGGGGGAGGTCAGCGAAGACTGTGGCAGTGTTTCGGGGTGCAGCCCTGCTCAGCCCAGGGACGCAGAACCGTCTCTGCCGAGCTCCGCCAGCGTGCAGGGAGGCTGAGCTTCCCTTTTCCTTCCTTTTCCCATTTTCAGTGACTTTGGCCACGGGGTTCAGCTCCAGCCCCAAGGGCGCACTCCCGGATCCTATGGATGGTTGCGGTGTCAGAGCGATGCACCCCCTCTTAGCGCTGACCCGAAAACCTGCCAGGGTGGGAGGGGGGAGAAGGGAGATGCTGAGCCTGTCCCCCCCAAACCCAGACCCCCCGACAGCGAGCCAGCCGGCCCAGAAAGCCCCTGTGGCCGCTGTCGGGGAGGGCTGGGGGCCGCGGCAGGGCTGGGGCGCGGGGGCCACGCTGCCTTTTGAAGCAGAGACAAAGCCCGTCTTGATATTTACGGCACGTGCAGAGGCAGCGCGGGGCGTGCGGGGCTGCGGGACAGATGGCGAGTGAAACAAAAGGGGAGGCAAGAATGGGAGCTGAACAGATTGGGAATTCCTGCCCGTCCCTCTCCCCCGTGCCCCAATGCTGCTGGGGAGCCTTTCCCCAATGGACCCCCGAAAGTGGTCGGTCCCTTGAGGGGGACTGAGCCCCACCAGCTGCTCTAGCTCCTGGGCTACACATCCCGAAATCCTGAGCCCCAAACTCCCAAGTATTAAAATCCCAGCTCCATTTTACTCCTGATGTGGAGCTCCGAGAGCAGGACTCCCCCACCCCTGTTCCTCCAAGCCTCAGTCTACTCCTCTGTGAAATGGGACCACGGCTCATCCCCGATCGATACCGGGGAAGCGAAGGGTCCCGGCGATCTCCACTGACGATGTGCCGGGCCCCTCCCCGGCGTCTTTTCCTGCTGCCTCCGCAGTTTTCTTATCTCTTCCCAGCAACATTGCAGCTGCCGCGGGCCGGATCCAAGCAGCTTATTAATAATCAACTTTTATTGCTCGTCACATCGCAAGCACGTCTGCAGATGGCCAGGCGTGGTGGTGGCAGCTGTGACTTGGTCACTGATCCTTTTGTCCTCTCAGCTCCTCCACTCAATAAAGGTTTTAGGTTAAGTCCGAGAAGAATTGAGCAAAGGGAAGTGCCGAAGGACGTGACGCCGGATTACACTTCCCTGGGCCGTGACTCACACCGGCTCTGCAAACGCTCACACGCCGAATTTGAAGCACAGGGACAGTGCCATGCCCGGAGCTCATGTCCCTCGACTGGAGGGTGGCTCTGCCCACCCTGGACTCCTCCAGCCACGTTAAGGTCAAACCCATCACCCGCAGCCTCGCTGCTTTCTTGTGTACTTCTCCAAAGGAAAATATTTTGAGGGGTTGTTTTTAAACACAAATCTTGCACTTCCTGAGGAAATATCCTCCTAAAGGGACGTTTGCGAATGGCCTGGGAAGCGTTTGAGCTGATGGATGCTGCAGAGGAGGG
>VZSZ01004314.1:59391-72064 GCA_013398815.1 Ibidorhyncha struthersii
GTGCAGCCGCCGGGGTTGCTGGCAGGGGCCGGGCTGCTGGCGAGACGCAGCTGGATGGCTCCACTTTTTTCCAGGCCTGTGTCTCAGTTTCTCTCTATTTTATGTGTTTTTATTTCCTATTAAAAGCGCGCTGTCTCATTTCCTCCATGAAAAACAAGGCTCTTTCAGCGAGATGAATTCCTCCAGCTACAGCAAAGCCCCAGTCTGCACTGAAAAATAAACAGGCTGCGCAGGATGCAGCCACCTTCTCCCCACGGGCCCCGCTGCCCCACGGCCCCCGCTGCCGGTGCTGGGGTCAGCTCAGGGCAGGGATGCTGAATCCCCTCCCTGAGGGCAGAGGGACGGTGTCTGCTGCAGGCATCCACCGTGCCAGCGCCGTTTGCTGCCCTGTGCCTCCCCTTCCCTCCCAGGAACCTTCCTTGTTTCAGGCAGGGTTTGGTGGCAGCTAAAGGAGGAGGAACCACTGACGGTTTTCCAGGCTGCTGTGTCCCTTTTCCATGCTGGGAAGATGCTGGGGACCGCAGCACAGGGCCTGGAGCCCTCTCGGACCTCAGCATCTGCAACCCTCCACCCACAGGAGAGACAGATCCTCGGCAGCTACAGGAGCAGCTACCAGAGCATCTGCCTCAGCTGGAAGCAGTGGCTCAGATGCCTTCGAGATGAAAACACTTCCTCTGCCGCTCCACCTCCACCTGACATTTGGGAAAGCAGAGCCACAGCTCCCTGGAGCTTTCCGGCTCTCTTAATTGGAGCCATTACACACGCGGCTCATCATGCCGAAAGGCGTTGAAGCGGCGGCGTGGGGCAGCGCTGGCTGCGGGAGGGAGCTTGGAAGAGGAGCCGTCCCAGGCTGTTGTCCGGGGAACCGGGTGTTTATCCCGGCCGGCAGCGCTGGACCAGACCTGGGTGGGTTGTTTGCAGTCCGGGACGCAGCTGGTCGGCTGGCGGACTGGCTTCATGGGTGCACTGAATTGGTGGGTCCTCAGCGCTTGTTTCCGATGGCTCTGATGGGTACCACGGGCTGTGTCACCCATGGGAGAGGTGTCTGGGCGAGGGGTGAATGCTTCGCGCAGTTGAGCTGTTGCAGTGAGCCGGCTCTTGTGAGGACAGAGCTGAGTTGCCGGGTCCAGAGCACAGCCCAGCCTCCCTCCCCGACCGCCCCAGGGTGGTGCCTCCATGGGGGCAGCCCTGCCTGCCCTGCCCGCCCCCGCATCGGCTGCAGCTCAGCTCCAACAGAGACCCCCAGGGCTGCAGATTTTCACCAGTTTGACATTAACTTTTTTTTTTTCCTTTGGCCACTCTGCAATTTAGCATCCTCCCTTGCGAGCGGAAGGCAGGCTTTCCCGATGGTGCTGTTGATGGTGATGCTCCCGGGGTTGGCTGCTCTGCCCTCCAGAGCTGCCTGTCTGGCTCAGCTCCAGCCTGTCCCTCCATGGCAAACGCTGTGGTGGGCACAGCCGGAGGATGGCCGCTGCTGAGAAGGCTCCTGACAGCTGATGTTACAGTGTTGGCAGCTCGGCTCGGCCTTCCGTCCGCTTCTGCTTCAATCAAAATAAATGTGCAATATTAAAGTATCAAAGCCGAACTCCCCAGGCAGAAAGAAACAGAAAGATGTTTACTTTCCAGCCCTGAGCTATGTATTTATTATGAAATGTTGGTGCTTGCTGGGGTGGAAGGCCTGGCAGGGTTCTGCAGCCGCAGCTCGCCAGCCACGGTGCACACCGGGATAGGGCGAGCGCCTCCGGCCAGATCCTGCGTGTGCCCGGCTGCTCGGGGAGAGGCTGCAGGCTGAGATGGCCATGGCAGGGACTGTCCCTTAAGAAGGAAGGAAAAAAAAGAAAGGGAAGAAATGAGATGAGGCTGAGGTGTGTTGTTTTGACAACTTCCCAAGGTTTCCTTTGGAGGCTGAGGACCACGGGAACAAACTTTCCCTGGGGATGGGGCTTCCCGTCACCAGGCGCGATGCTGGGAGAGGGGAAGGGGGCCAGGGAGGGTAGCAGGGGCTGGAAAAAAAAAACGTGTGAGCTGCCAGAACGTGTGGCTAAGGTCTGACACATCAAAGGAAAAGCGCAGCGATACCCAGAGCTGGTATTGCCTGCAAACACCCGACCTCCGAGCTGTGTCTGGAGTCCTCCCAGGTGTGGGGTGAGAAGCAGCTGTAATTGCTGAGTGCAGGTGATTGCATTAGCCGGGGAGTTATCAAATGCCCTGAGCTGGCATTTGATAAGTAACTGGCAGCAGCTCAGTTACTTCTGGATGGAGGAATGGAAGTTTGCACCTCCAGGCAGTGACTTCAGCCAGTTTTCAAGCCTGGGGGAACTGCAGAGTCATCGGGGGATGAGCCAGCGAAGGTTGCGTGTTCCATGCCACGCTGGTGGACGCTCGGACCCGTGGTGAACTGCATCAGGTGGGGTTTGGTGTCTTGCATGGAGGTTTTTAGCCGTGGCCGGCAGATGTTTGAGGTTCATGGACTTGAATTTGCTGTGGAAATGCTTGTGTCTTCATCTGAGGATTTTCAGGACTCTGCAAGTCAGGGAAGATTGAAAGTGCAGGTCCGGTGGTGGTCCACGGGGACCGGCTGTGTTTACTGGGCTTTGGGAGCGCTCTGGATGAGGGAGGAAATAACACATGCACAAAATCCTCAGAGGATGCAGAACTGGGAGGATTTGCAAATACCAGAGAGGACAGAGAGGTTAGAAAAATCTGCAGGAAACACAAAGGCCCAGTTCGGAAAACGCAAAGCAAATCCATCTGGAGGGGACCGGGGAATGGCAGCAGCACATCGTGGATGCTGTGAGCTCCTTGGGGCAGCAGGTCTGGGAAAGGCATTCAGGAGATGCCTGCTCAAGTGTCTCTCTCTTTTAGGAAGAGGTTAGAGGGGCTCTGTCAGCTTTAATCCCTGCTAGCCACATTGTCCAAACAGCTCTGCTCCCGGCTGAGCAAACGGCCAGGATTTTGGCTTAGTACGAGCCAAGCTCTCCATAAGACCCACGAGCGGCGGCTGGCAGGAGCCCGTCGAGCTGACCCGGGTCTCTGGCCGCAGCCTCCTGCTCTCGCAGCCGCTTTATCCCACGGGCGCCAGCTGGGATTGCAATCCCCAGGCTGAAAATGCTCCCTTGTGCTGTGGGGTGCCGTCCCCCGGCTCCCGTCCCAGCCCCAGGGCCACGGAGGCACCTCGCTGGCACCGTAGGGGTGTAGCGATTGCTGCCCATCCGTCACTGCCCCTCTGCTCAATGGCTGGAACCGTCCTGAAGGGCAAAGGCAGTATGTGCAGGGAGTATGAATAATAATAATGCAGAGAAATGCTACAGGGAAATAATTACAGCTCTTGGCGGTGGGGACTAGCCGGGGGGGACCTGGTCTCGCGCTGACACCCCTGGGCAAAACCCCGATTAACTTTGGGTGTGCGGGATGAGGCGCTGCACAGCTCTGCTCCTGTGGCTTTTGTTGTCACCCTTCCCACTGCCCTACAGACCCCGCGGGGCTCAGCGCTTCTCCTCCACAATCCCTTGTGTGCTGCCGAGTCCCCGGTTCGCGTGCAGAAGCCCCTCGCCCTGCTGCCGGTCTGCAAGAGCCGGGAGATGCTGGTGGGGGGGATGGTTAAATGATGTGCCTGGACCATCTCCCTCCCTGGCAGCTCCCAGGGAAGCATCCCCTCGCGTGGGGCAGCATGAACGTCACCCGGGGCGGTGGGAGCAGGGAAGCTTTATGTGGCGTGGAGGCTGCGGGGAGGATTAAAGGCAGATTGATTGGGCCTTAATAGCTCTGCTGTAAATTCCTTCTCCAAATGCTGTTTGAGAGCAGTGAAACCCCGGTGTTCCCAGAGCTCCCTTGCTTATTAAACAACCTAATGAAGTGATTTGATTAAATGCTGGGAAGTCTTTCTGGCTGCCCCGGTGCTATGTAGCAGCTTGGGATTATTGAGACTGTTACTTGGGAGATGCCGTGCTTTAAGATGTGCCTTGTTAACTACGGCTCGTTTCTGGTTTTGCAGTGGTTAATTGCTGCGGTTGCTGTTTGTCGCTTGGCTTGTGGGAGCGCAGGAGAGCCCCAGGCGTGTGCCCCGACGCCCAGCCGAGGTGATGGGCTCAAAATTAGAGATGCAAAGGGCTGCTGCGCCTCTCTGCCTGGCGAGGCTCGTAGCTCAGGGGTTAAGTGACTTTGTGGAAAATAAGATCCAGAGCTGATGGCAGGGTTTCTCCTACAGAAATGCTGCCATTCAGGCCTGAGCTGCGACCGCAGAGCAGAGCGCGATGGGTCTCCCATCCCGGGAGAAGCGAGGGAGATGGCAGGAGTGGGGCGAGTGCCGACTGTGAAGGCTCTGGCACCGACCACTGCTCTGCCCTCGATGGGAACCAGCACCAAGTGGGGTGGGCAGCCACTGCCAGCGGCTCCTCTGATACCAATAATTAATAGCAATGGTAGTAAAAAGAGCTGGTGTGTTTAAGAGGGAGGAGAGGAAAGTCCAGGCTGCGGAGGGAGAGTGGGAAGGAGCAGTATGAGTAACACATAAAAAGAGAGGAGGCAATGTGACCTCTGCAGATACACAAATTACTCAGCTCCTTCTGGCTGCATCAAAGATTTTCTGACTCACCAGCCTGGGGATTTAACCCCTGGATCTCGGGCTGCGCTAGCAGACTGCTGGTGGGATGCAGAGCCTGCTCCGGCTCCTCGCCCGTGCGGGAGTGTGGCAGGAGGCTGCCAGGAGTTCCCCATCCTTTTTGAGGTGAGGAAGGCTCCGGGTGCCCCCCCTGGGTGTTGGGGGACATGGTGGGTTTGCACAGGGAGCCCAGAACTGAAGAGTTGGAGGGATGAGGATGGAGGTGGAGGGATGAGGTCTGTCCCTTCCAGCTGCCTGCAGTGCCAGCTCCCAGATCCTGCAACTGCCCCCTCTTTGCCCCCTCTCCTCCCTCCCCAGAGCTGGCTGGGTCCAGGAGGTGACCGAGCAGCCATGGGGGGATCTGCCTTCCCAGATTCTCCATGCAAAGCTCTGGAACCCCCATGTTTTGGCACAGCCCAGCTTTGCCTTCAACATCCCTGGCCCCACTGGTGTTGGGGGGCTTGGATACAGCCCCATCCTCCCCTGCTCTCCCTTCTCGAAGGGGTTAAACACTCCCAGGCTCAAGCTGGTTGTTCCTTTACACCCGTCTGGGGGAAATAATTGGATCCAGGTTGCTGCTGAGCGGAGCTACTTGGTTGGAGAGAGTTTGAACTGCTTTGCCCCTCATTGAACCTGGCCTGAAAAGGTGGGGAAGAGCCTCAGATGCCGATGGGCATCAGAGCCTGTCGCCCCTATTCCGACAGCAGGAAGGGCAAGTCCCTAGGGACACCAGTGTTGGAAACTTTCTGCTCCCTCTCACCCCAGATCACCTGGAAAAACAGGAAAGAAAGGAAAGAGGAGAAAGAAAGATTCCAGCAAAGGAGGGAAAACAGCGGCAGGAGGCAATGTAAAGGCTGTGCCCATGGAGCTGTGCCAGGGAATGGCTGGAAACAGGCTGGGAGCAAGCGAGGAGAGACTGGGAGATAAGGGATGGAGCTCAGCTAGGTGGAAAATACAGGAGGAGCTTGATTTATTTGCTGTTTCCCTTCATCTCCTTTTCTTCCAGTTTTCATCATGGTTTGTAAAGAGTTTATCTTGAAGCTTGTGCAATGACTGGACCGGCTCCATGCAGAAACAGACTCAGAGCAAAACAATCGCCAGCAAAACAAACCTGGAGCCTGACCTGGGCTGTGATTGATAATCTTGACTATCGGAGCCTCTGGAGTTTGTTTAAACCAAGCTGAGATTTTCACCAAGACAACTTTCATTATGAGATTTCCTGTGCTGCCAGGAGAGGCAGAAACCTCCTCACAGCAGCCTCTCCCGGTGCATTGCCTTTTAAACTGAGATCAACCGAGGTCCAGAAATGGAAAAGAAGAAAGAGCGGTGACTGGAGCTGGACAGGATCGGGGGTTTCAGTTTCACTGGAAAGGCCCCATATTCTGCTTTTTTTTCCACTCCAAAATAATACAAAAACAAAAATAAGACATTTCCCGTAAAATGGAACTGCTGGAAAAGTCTCCCTTGGAGCTGAAGGAAAATTTTTTATTTATTTTTTTCAATATAATCAAAATATTTCACTCCTATTTTTACCTTCAGTAAAGCCCTTAATGGGAAATTGAGACTCCATGGGATGTTTTTAGGGATGCAATTTCACCTGCATTTAATAGTTTTCGCAGCATTTGGCTCCTGCAGCTGCTTCCCTTCCCTGAGGCGATGTGTGCCGGGGGCTGCGGGGTCTTGGGGCGCTCGGTCAAACTGTCCCCCTGAAGCTGCCGCCCCATTTCAAGGCGAAGGCTGGGGCTGAAGGAAGGGGAACCGAGTGGTGTTACCCAGAGCATCTTCCCACTTTCCCCCCTTTACTGCCAGCTCGTGCCCCTGAAATGGGAGCAGTGACCCCCAGCATCCCAGACCCAACAGCAACACTCCTGGTGCTGCTCCTTCTACACGGGAGATGCTGAACCCCCTGTCCAGAGTGAAATTGGGTGACCACCTCCCCTTGTGAGCGGCTGAACAGAATTCTGCTCCATCCCTTTGCACAATGAGCTTTTTGCACAACTGAGACTCAAATATTTGAGTGATGAGCGGCCAGACGAAGCCGGGGACGGGCTGGGTGAGGAGTCCACGTTCTGGATGAGTCCCAGCTCTACCAAGTCTGGGGATGATCCTGGGTTAATTACAGCCCTGCTCTTCCCCAGGGTGGAAGGAAAGTGTTTATGGGGAGAGGGGTGTGAGGATATAGCCCTTGGAGGACCGTTCCTGGAGTAGTTTTGGAAATCTGATGCTGCCTACGATGCTTCCCTGCTCTACAGCTGACCCATGTGCAGCGCCTGTGAGGAAGAGTTAACTCTTCCCTGCAAACACTGAGCATCCTTCTGCAGGGGAGGGGAGACACGGCTGGATTTGCCACTGCTCCTGGTGCTCAGGCATGGCCGAGTGTGAGAATGAAATATCCCAGCTCAGGGAAGGGGGAAAACCCCACCAGGCTTTCCCTGGGGAGGGAATGGACTTGTTTCCCACGGGATCTTTACTCGTTGAAAGAGGCTGAGAGGAGAAAATGGAGCATTTGTTTGCAAAGGGGAAAGTGGGAGAAAGGATGCTGGGCAGAGCTGATGGTTTTTGGTTTTGTGGTGAGAGCAAGGGAGGCAGAAAGGGTCAGGGATTGGTGGCGGCAGCCTGAGTGTGTCTGAGTAGCCCCGACACCGCTGGGTCTGGAGAGAGGGGGGTAACTCAGCAGGAGGGGAGATGGGCAAGGGCAGATCCGGGGGGGGCTGAGTCTGGGAAAGTGTGGCTGGAGGCTCGATAGGGCAGGATGGAAGCTGAATAGGGTGGGATGCTGCCCAGGGTGGGGACAGGGGTAGGCAGCGCTGCCAGCCGGGCAGGACGTGGGCAGCCAGGGTCTGTGACGCAGGACCCGGGCGAGGAGCTGTGGAGGGATGGGTGCCTGCAGGGGTCTGGCACAAAGGTTAGGGAGAGATGGATTAAGTCGAAGCCCCTGGCAGCTCTTAGCCGTTAGAAAAATGAGCTGAATTTATAGCTGTAATATTTGGAGCAGTTTCTGAATGTCTCTGGGGCTTTGACAGAGGCCTGTTTTCTACTCGCATGCTGCCAAGCAATATAGGCAAATCTGTGCTGGGTGTAATATGCAATAGTATAACGGGGCCACGGAGATTACTCCCCAGATCAGGCCTGTGCATCCATCATCCCACATCCCTCCAGCCCATCTGTACGCTCTGATTTTTGCCTCCCCATCATGCACGCATGGAGGAGGGATACTGGCGCGGGGACCTTGGGGACCGCCACCACCCTGTGCTGCCAGGGCAGCTCAAGCCCCATGTGTTCAATGTGGTCTACATGTTGGAGAACTCGCCACCCGAGGCATGTGGCTCTGTCTCCAGCTCGGGACATCTCAAATGCTTTTGGCTGCTGTGGCTGGAATGCTTTTGGAGGTCGTCTCCAGGCTGGGGTTTTCCTGGGGACAGCTGAGCAGGCAAGAAACTTGCTGTAAGAGCTCCTGTGGCTAAAGAGACACCCTTGTATTTCCACCAGGATAATGCACCTGTGTATTACCTCACTGTAGAATTTTCTCTATGATGTTTCACTCTTTCATAGGAGGAGAATATTTACTAACAAAAAAGAGCAATTACAAGGATCTCCCCAACCATACCTTCTCCAGTGAGGGATGCTGGCCACGACAGGGCTGGCTTTACCATAGAGGTCTGTGAGCCCTAAATCACAGCACCCCAATTAATTTCCCCAAGGGGGAGCAGCCCCATGGACCCCGACCCCCCTCCCAGGGCTGTGCTGTGTCCCCTGCCACAGTGGTGGGTGTCCCCTGCCATGGGGATGCAGGAGGAGCAGTCGGGCTCCCGAGGCAGCTGGTGTCATGCGAGGAAAGCATCTGGCTGGCTCCTGCCTTCAGAGAGGAAAAATACTGGACCAGAAGGAGGAGACAAGGGTAAAGGCCAAACCCAGGGAGGACTAGACACGACTCAGGTGTTTCCATTGCAACCAGCAGCTTGGTGGCGAAGCCCAGACAGTGCAAGAGAGGTGATGGAGGCCCTGGGCTTGGGGCACCACTGCGGTGTCTGGGCAGCCGGAGGGCTTGGGGGGCACCTCTGTGGTGGGCACCCCCTGATTCCATCCCTGCAGGGGCTCCCCAGGGACACAGCAAGCCCTGGCCAGCAGTGACAGACGTGTGTCACCCAGGAAGGCAGGACAGATGTCCATGGAGCCTTGGTGACTCCTTTTATTCTGCATTCCCAATGCCTTTCGGATTGCCCAAGTCTTTGTTCTCACTGACTCCTGCCACCCCAATGTCCCCAGTCTCCCTATGTGTGGGCAGTCCTTTATGTATTTTATTATGCATTTATTTAAAACCCTGCTAAACCCTTGGCCCGAGCGGCATCTTGTGGTGATGGGTCCCACTGGCTAATTGTGTGTGTGGCTTGAAATATTTGCTTTCATGGTTTCCAATGAGCTTCATTTGGAGTTTCATTGAATTGCCCCCTTGTTCTTGTTTTAAGCCACACTGGCAGCTCTTCCCACTGCTGAGCGGACACCAAGAACCCTTCCACCATCAAAAGTGCTGTCGTGGCTGGAGGAAGCCTTGCCAGCGTGGTACCCCCCCATCCCTGCCTCCTGCGTGGTCTGGAGTGTGCCGTGCCTGGCTGAGCCCGTGGGAGACGTGCCGGCGGGGGGGCGATGAGGCTACCTCTTGTCCTGCGTGAATAGTGAGAAGGAGAGAGGAAAGCTGTCCTCTCTTATGCTAAAAGCTAAATAAAGTGTGGCTGCTGGCGGGCAGCCCGCTGCGGAGCTCGGGGTGCCAGCGCGGGGCCATCCGCAAAGCGCTGCAAGAAGTGAGCAAAGCCTTGCAAGAAGTGAGCGCGCCTACGGGGCTGTGGTATGGCATGTGGCACTCCCCCCACACACGCCTCTCTGTCAGCCGTGTGGGGCAGGCAGGGCTGTGCGTGGGGCTTGGGGGGCAGGCGGTCCTTTCCCCGTGCTTGGGGGGCACCGGGGAACTGCTGGATGAAGTCTTCAGTCCTGTCCCAATGTGGGGCAGGATGAGGGGTCACCCTTGGTGCCCTGTCCTCGTGCCATGAGAAGGGCAGAGTGGGTGCAAAGTGGGACCCCAAATTAGCACCGTTTACCCGCAGGGGTAAAATCCTCCCCTGGAGGTTTAAGGGGTCTGTGGCTGGAACAAACAGGGGTGGCAAAGGCAATCCCAGCCCTGCTCTAGCTGCAGCCCCTGGCTGGGAGGTGATGGATGTGCTGGCCCCAGCCGGGGTCCCCTCCCCGGCTCCTCGGGGGGCTGGCAGGGTCTCCCCCAGCTCCCGGCTGTGCTGGGGACGAGGCAGCGGCTCTGCTGCTTCTTCGTGCTGGGGCGAGGGAAACCGCCATCCAGGAAAGCTCCTTCACTCAGCTCCAAAATGTTTCATTCCCAGCATGATGTTCTGCTAAACCCGGCACTGATAGGAGCTGGTTCAGTGACAGGTCAAACCGCTGGAGCTAATACGGAGTGGGGAGAGGACGTTCTTGCTTTCCAAGAGCTGGAGCAAAGCGGCTGGTGCTGGGAGAGGTGGATGTGTTGGATGGAGGTTGCGTGGTTTCTTGCAGACCCTGGGGGAGGGTGGGTGCAGGAGGCCTGCTTCTCGCCCCCGAATCAGTTCCCTGGGCATGTGCCTCAGTTTCCCCTTCTGCAAAGTAGGTGGCGGGGTGCTGGAGGCAGCTTTGGGATGAGCAGATGGGATGTGACCTCTGAGATGGAGCAGCGATCCTGGGGGAGGGTGCAAGTATCTGCTTCCGAGAGAACAGCCCCACGGTGAAACACAAGCCCTGGGAGCCTCCCTGGGGAGCTTGGGATCACTTTGCCTTTGCTTATTTAAAATGTCAGCCCTGATATAACATGAGCAGAGAGCCAGAACTTTTCACAGCATCTGTACTGTGCGCGGAGCTGCCCAGCTGGGGAATAATGGGGGACTTTTTTCTTTGGGGGTGCAGGGGCACATGGTACAAGAAGCCAGTCTGGGTATCGCTGGGATTTGCTGCCTCTGAGCTTGGGGGCTGCAGCGAGGGCAGGGGATGTGCTGGGGGGACCCCAGGGGAAGGAGGGTCCCCCGGTTCCCGCACCGCTGCCGTGTGTAGCTGCAGTTCCCAGGGCCCTGCGGTGATGCTCGGCCCCCGGCACTGCAGCCGTGAGCTGATGTGCTCAGCAGCCCTCGGCCCCACTGCCAAGAGCTAATAAGCGGCTGCTCAGCCTTGCAGGAAAAAAAAAAAAGAAGAAAAAAAAAAAAAAAAAAAGGGGTTTGGACTTCTCTCCCTCGGAGAAATGAGTCGGATGATTTAATCCCTGAGAAATGTGAGGTTTGATGAATTCTGTATCCCCTCCCTGCGCTTAAAGCAGCCACGAGAATAGTGCAGAAGATGGGAGGTGGGGTANCAGCAGCCAGTGCCACGGTCACCGCTAGGGACAGGGCTTGCCCTGCTGTCACCCTGTCTGTGACAGGCAGCGGGGACGGGGTCCCCGTGTGCCACAGTGCCAATTCACCACTGCTGGGCTGGTCCCAACCCCTTCCCTCCACTTTGCCTTTCACTTGGCAGGGACCAAGGCTCCTCCAGGCTGCCCCAGCAATGAGTTTGCTGGGTCTCAGCTCTTCTTGGAAGGACAGCACCTTCCCTATGGGGACACCATTACTTCCAATTTGGCCTCATCCCTGGGTAGGCTGGGAGGATGGGGGTGATGGAGTGGGTGCCGTCGGGATGGGCAGCAGGCGGGTTGGGTGAGGGCAGCGTGCTCTGCGCCGGGGATGCAGACGAGCCTCAGGGCTGGGATGGTCCGAGCGCTCGCAGCCCGGTGCTCGGACTGGTGTGCGTGCGTGCGTGTGTCAGCCCCTCTGTGCCGAGGCTGAAAATGAATAAAAATAAAAGCTTTGCATGACTCTGGAAATACTATGGGTTGTCTAAACAGAAAAGGTAGCTGGGTCTGTGGTCCTGCAAGTGCAGAGCACCCTTCTGCCTCAGTTTCCTCTGCGGATGATGGGGGATGCGGATGCCCCTTTCTCCCCTCCTGCATCCTCGGCTCAGACCGTGATGGGGGGCAGGACCAGCTGCTGCCTGAGCCTGTCTCCAGGGCAGGAGCTGCTGGGACTTTCCTGATGTAGGCTGGCTCGTGGTGCTCGCTGGCTCCTCACACAGTGTCACGTCTCTGGCAAAACCTGAGCGGAAAGGGGTTTATGGCTGCGGGTGGGAAGCCGTGGTGGGGTTCGCATTCCTCCGCTGTGTCTGCACTGGGAGCCAGCGCCGAGGGCGAGTGGCTCACGGGCATTTTCCATTCCCTAACCCTTCCCTGGCTGTTGCAGCGCTTGGGCTCGGCCACCCGACACAAGGCTCTTCTCCAGAGGAGATTTGCCATGGGTTTAACGACCAAAGCAGCAGCTGTGCTCAAAACAGGGTTTATTTCTTGTTTTCTCTCTCTTTTCTTTTAAACACCTGGCTGGGGCAGAGGTCAGCTGGCCTTTTCGGTTGCGTTTCTCACTCGGAAGCGAGTGCAGCTTGTTCTTTCCAGCCTGGCTCCGTCTCTCTCTGTCCACGCTGGTGAAGCTGCGTGTCCTGGTCCACGGGGGTTTTGGTCCCTAGTTCAAGCAGTGTGAGATGCTCAGGGGCGGATGGACAGGCCAGGCCGGGCCTGAGGAGAAGGGATGGGTATTTGGGATGAGCGTATCTGCACAGAAGGGATGCAGACACCCCCCCCTCCTCCTCCTCTTGCCTCTCTCCCTTGCTGTGTGCTGGGATCCCTGTGATGGGGTGACCAAAGTGACACAAAAGCCCTCCCTGGCCAAGCACCGAGCTGAACCCACACGTCCTCACGCCTCTGGATTGCTTTGGGCTGGGCTCTGCTTTGTTCAAGAGGCGCTTCGAGCACATTCCACATGCCCCTGTGGCAGCCACACTCATGCGGCACGTTCCCAGGTGTTTCCAGATGTTTGCTGGAGATGGAAACATGGGCACGGAGCAGACGTGCTTTGCCCCTGCCCCACGTGCAGCCGGGGGGGATGGAGAAGCACGTCATGCAGCATCTCAGCAACATGAGAGCGGGATCCATGCATTACGCAGCAACATACTTTTCCCCTT
>VZSZ01004314.1:100135-120703 GCA_013398815.1 Ibidorhyncha struthersii
GGGGGATGGAGGGGAGGCAGGGGGAGTCTCTGCTGGAAGCACCTCTCCCAGGGAGATGTGGTTGGGCTGGAGGATGCTCGAGCCCGCGGCACATGAGCTCATGTCCCCGTTGCAGCCAGGAGTGACGGCATCGCCTCTTTGGCGGGGGTGAAAGGTGCTTGGTGTCTCCCCAAAACGGGGGCATTTCCACCCTGATGCTGTTCCCAGCCTAGGGGCAACTGGATCCTCCCCCCGAGCAGCCCTGGCCTGTTGCTGCAGAGGGAAGAGTTTCTCCAGCATCATTTCCAAGGTGACTCTCTGTTCCCGCACCGTCTCCCATCGCCGGCTGAGCATGCCAAACCGCCTGACCGGGGAGAAATGATGAAATGGAGAAAAAAACGCCAATAAGTATGGCTCTTCCATGCCCCCAGCCAGGCTTGTCCAGGGCTGCTGGGACAAGGACCAGTGTCCTCCTGGGCATGCAGGTCTCCCCCAGTGGGGATTCATTCCCCAGCTCGGGGTTTCCCCACTCCTGGCTTTCCATGTCTGGGGTGTTTTTTTTTAATTGACCTGAAGCCAAACCCTTTCAAGCGTGAATTGGGTGGCCACATGTTGGTTTAGGGGTGATGCACCCCAAAAGGAAGAGCTTGGCATGGCAGCAGCCGGCGTGTTGGTGTGCTGTGGACCCCGAGCGGGAGGAGGAGAGCCGAGCTTGGCATGCCTGATTGATCGCCGTCTTTTAAAATAACCAGCCAGAGCCTGGATCTTCCGTTTCTGTAGGATGTGGAAAACCTGGAGAGGGGGAAGAGAGAAACAGCTTTGAGAGAGAGTGAGTGCAAGTATTGCTAATTTATGATCAGAGAAATATATGTTTGAGCTTGAAGATTACAGGGAAAGGACCTGGTGTTCAGCCGATGATAAATCTGTTTTATCGGGGGGTTGTGAAAAGGCTTCCCCACAGGGAAAATTGCAGGAACGCAGAGCGTAATTACCCCAAATTCCAATTTGAGTAATTATTTCTACCTACCTGTCACTCCCCTGGTGCTTTCAGCTGGATGGAGAGGTTTTGCTTTGCCTCGCCTCTCTGCTTAAGAGCCAAAGCCATTGTGCGGCACCGCTGGGCTCTCTGAAGGGCTGGGCCAGCCCTGCGTGCGGGGAGGCACTTGCCTGCGAGGCTTTGGGGCTCGCTGCCATCCCACCCCAGCCCAGGAGCTGCCTTTTTCCATGGCTGCTGGGTGGGGGCTTTCTGCTACATTTGCACCCAGGGAGGGAGGAGGCGGTGGATTGGGGCACGGGGGGGTTGGGGGGATTTGGGTGGCCACTTCCCAGCATGTCTTTGCCCCCTTGCAGAGAGGACAGCACCCTCGTGGGTAGTGGGGACCCATGGGGAGAGCCCCTCCGTGTGGTCAGGACATTGACTTTTTCCCCTGTGTCCATCCCTGGGATGGGTGAGACGTGGACTGAGGTTGGAGGGATGCTGGCTGCTGGGGATGTCCAGCCCTGCACCCGCTGTCCCCGTCCCCCCCTCCCGGGCTCCGCGCCGTGGCGGTGAGGTAATCGAGGGTTTTACTGCAGTGGGCCGTGGATAGCTTTTCTAAGCATCGTCTCCTAATGCTTCCCCAAAGAGCCAGGCAGGCTGCCGGGCGCATTAGGAATCGATGCACATCGCAAATGGATTGCCTGCGCTCTCTCCTCCACCTCTCCATGCTCTCCGGCTCTCTCCATGCTTGCCCGCCCCCCAGCGTGGCCAGGGCTGCCCCGTGCCACGTCTGCCCTCCCAGTGTCACCCAGGTGACGGAGGGGGACACCAGGGATGCTTCCCCCCGGTTCAGGGCTGCAGCAGGCAGCTCCATCCCCACCCCAGTCCCACCAGGATGGACCATCAGCTCCAGGTGAAGTAGCCGGGCTGCACCCCCTCGCCTTCCCCCCAGGGATTCACGGCAGACAGGCGCTGCGGTTGGAGCGGGTGACAAGCGTCTGCACGGGCCAGCCAAGCGGAGAGAAAAAAAATGACCCCGGCGAGAGCAGGGATGGGCTCTGCATCTCAAGTGGCTCCCCGGGACATGCCAGATGGTCCCTCCTGTGAGGACCAGGGACCTGCCGCCTCCCAGAGCCTCCGTCTGCGGAGAGGGAAGTAACGGCAGCGATGGCACAGCGAGTTCAACTGCAGAAGGTAGAAGCGTTTGGAAAAGTGATCGTTTTGCCCACAGCCATGTGGAGCAGCCCTGGGGGGAACAGCCTGGGGGTGGGCTTTTCTCTCCTGGGAGTTTCCTCCAGCTCCAGCAACAGATTATTCTGATTTACCCCCTCGTTAGTGAAAGGAGAATTGCATCCTAAGAGGGCTCTGAAATGAGCTAGTCATGCACCCAGACCTCTCACCCCAACTCTCCGCCCTCGTGTCAAGGAGGGGATGAGATCTCCGAGGTGAGGGAAACGGGCACAGAGTGAAAGGGGCATCAGTCCCTCGCATGCTTCTGTGGCCTCAGTTTCCCCCTACCAGGAAACTGCCCGCAATGAACAGTGGCTCAGCACAGGGATGGAGAGCTCTGCACGGGGGTTTGGGGATGCCGGTGTCCTCCATGGGAGGGGGGCGGGGGGGGCTGTGGAGCAGGGATGGGGTGACGTGGGTCAGGGTCCTGCTCAGTATCTTAAATGCTCTTTTGTCTGCTCGAACACAAATTATTCCATTTTCCTGCGAGCGTCCTGCCTGGATGCAGACTGCTTTGTGTCTACTGCAGAGACAGAGGACATGTGTGTTGGTGGCTGGGGACAGAGGGACGCCACGGATGGACGGACAGGGCTGCAGCGGGGCGTCTCTTAGGTAAGCAGACAGAGAAGGAGAAGCAGAGGGAGCTGGGCTCTGGCAGGTCATTAGGTGGCTTTGCCTAGAGGCTAATTAAGCTGGGAGGATCCCCGGAGCAGCAAAACTGGGTTTGCCATTCCCCGGCCGGCTGCTCCGCACGCCACCGCCGGCACTGTGCGTGGTGATGCCCGGACCTGGCGGGTGCTCACGTGGCTCCGCTGATAAAACTTGCATGAGGACATGCGCAAAAATCAATGGCTGTGCTTATGAATTAATGATCGCTGAGCGGATCGATGCCGCCTGCCCCGTGCATGCTGTATTGCTAATGAACACCAGCAGTGGGAGCGCGGGAAGGGCCAGCGACTTACTGCTGCAGCGCCTTCTGCATCTCTATTTAGTCGTGTTTTAAGTATATTTATTTTGCATTTGCTCCCAGAGCTACTTTAAGCAGAGCGCAGGTGATTTCTATGAAAGGGACCTGGCGCGTGCATGCTGCGGGGAGGGGGCTGCTGCTTTTTGAAGGGGGGGGGGCGACACACACATTGGAAAGGGCCGATGGCTTTCGGCTCCGTGCCGGAGGGGGTTGAATCAGAGGCAGGCTCTATAAATATGTCCGCGGGTAATTTCTAATCGAACACCACAGCTCTCGGTGCTGGCGTGTGTCACTCCTGTGGCATTATCTCTGCAATTAGAGCTTTTTCCCACAATTGCATAAGAACCTCTCGGTGACTCACCGGGTTTGGGGGGAGAGAGGCGAGCGGCGGCTCGGAGGCGGCCGGCAGTGCCTGCACGCATGTGAGGTGTGAAAATCAGCTGCTCAGGTGCTCCGTGATTTGCAACTTGCTCCCGAGCAAACCTCTCGCTCCCAGCCACTCGCAACTCCGCTGCCCTCCGCGATGTCACCGCCAGCACCCTGGGGTGGGGACAGTTGGCTGTCCCCCTGCCAGCGAGCTCCCCGTCCACTCAGCATCACCTTCTGCTGGGGCTTTATTTTTGTCCTGGTCATCGTGGCTCTGTTTGTGCGTTGATGACCGTTTGGCGCCAATAATAGCATGTTTCAGATCCCTGATTAAAACCGCTGCAGTGTCAGAATCAATAAACATTGGCAGCTGAGACCATAATAAGTATAATAATCCCCATTAGGGTAACAAATGCCGGGCTGCTAATATGGTAATGCCGTGAATCTGCTTCGATCAGCTGGAGCTGCAGCATCCTCCCTGCGAGGGGCAGGGACCATGGCTGTTTTGATATTTGCCACCCCCAGCATCGGCAGAGCCCCCGCTTCGGGCTGCCGTAACGCCTTGCGTGCCCCAGCTTGGAAACCTGGCTCTGCAACATGAATTACTGGGTCTTTGGAAATATGTGTGATCGGTGTCCCCAGCGTGGGAGAGGGGCCAGGGCTCGGTGCAGCTGGGGGAATTGCTTATCCTGCCCCAAATCTTAAAGAAAATATAAAGACTGAGATTATCGAGCAGGGAAATTCCTGCTCCGAGCCATCTTACCGATTTGTCTAGCAGAGATTGAGTGTGGCGGGGGCCAGGAGGGAGGGGAATGCCAGTGGCATGAAGGCAGCTGCCTAGGAAAAAAATAAAAATCAATATGTAATTGTGGCCCCATCGATCCGTGGCTCCGCCGCTGCGGCTCTCTGCTGTGCTTTGATCAGCTTTCACGGTTGCAGATGAGAGAATCCCAGTAGCTGGGGGTATTAAATGATGCCAAACACCTATCAGGTGAAAACTATAGAATTTTTCCTCAAATAAACCCAAAATAGAGTAGCAGCTGTTGGGGTGGGGGACCGGAGCAGCCACAGGGCCGGGCACACTCTTTGCAGTAGGGATGCTATTGCCTCTCTGCTGGGACTTGCCTGAGAAGCAGGAGCGATGCTCCCTGCCCATGGCCACTGCTTCATCCCCTCCGACTGCAAAAAAACACCTCCAGCACCCAAAAAACTGCCAGCCAAGCCCCGCTGCAAGTCCACAGCTGTGCACGTTTTGGGGACAATATCTGACTACGTGCCATGGGAATGAGACCAGTCCCAGGCAAGATCCAGTTGGTAATTTTTGGACAAGTTGTTTTTGCTTGAAAAATGGAGGTTTGTTGAATCCCGGCGTGTTTATAGAAAAACATTGGTTTCAACAGATTTCTGTTTCAACATGTTTTTTACAAGAAAAAAGAAAGCTTTCCAAATTGTCAAAAAGACCCCAGTTGAACACTTTCTCGGCAGAGCATAAGCCATTTCTCAGCTCCAAATTACTTTTCATTTTGCAACGTAAGGAAACGTATTGCAAAATCCCCTTTTGAAAGGGGGCTGAAATCCTACTGAAACGGTTGGGAGGACCTCGGCGACAGACTGGGATTAACTCGTTCCAGCCTGGGGTCTGGATTTCCAAACAACGGCCTTTCTCCTTTCTTTTCGATGATGGTTTTTCATCCCGCTGCAGGATGGTTAATACCAGCAATTCCTTCCTGGTGTGGAAATTGCTTCATCTACAGGCACCAAATATTAAGGGCTGGCAGGGGACCCTACATGAGGGCAGAATTACTCATTTTTTGTGCTGTTTTTGCCTGATTTACCCTACTTCTGCAGCATTGTTACTGCCCTCGGCCAGGGAGACGATGCTGGTGGATGGTCTGGTCCACTGCAGGCATTTCTGCTGTACCAACGGGTGATGCTTTGTGTCCAGACCACTGGAAAATCTTGTTGTCATACTGATACTGCAATAATTCCCTTTAATGGGGCATGGGATGACATCTCTGATAGGGACCACCTCCATACATACAAGTCCGCCTCTTATCCGAGCCATTGCAATTGCAGGTTGGAAATGGTTCGGGTTCTGGACCCAAAGACCTCTTCCAAAGAGTTCTGCCCAGGGAAGCGATTGAGTCACCATCCCTGGAGGTATTTAAAAGCTGTGTAGATGTGGCATTTAGGGACATGGTTTAGTGGTGGACTTGGCAGTGTTAGGTTTATGGTTGGACTCAATGATCCTAAAGGTCTTTTCCAACCTAAGTGGTTCTATGATTCTAAAGCAGCCCCCTCCTCCCCTGCACAAGCTTTTCCAGGTGCAAGAGGAGTTTGGGTTTGGGAAGACAGGGCGGATGTGGGTTTGGGAACCCCCAGACAGTGTCAGGTTCCCGCTGGCAGTTGCGTTGCCGACTCAACTTAACTTAGCGAAATGGTGGCTGTGTTGGTGAGCAGCCAGAATCCGACCTGCTTTTCTCTTTATTATACCTGCTTGTAGATCACGTGCAACTCTTTAGTCAAATGTTTCAATGCCTCTGTAGAGCTGGAAAGGATTCGGAGAATGTGGCTGGGTTGTTTGCAAACTTCTTCAGGCTCCAAGGTGTGCTCCAAGCTTTCCTTTTTTTTTTTTTTTTCCCCCACCCCAAGAAAAAAGGGAATCAAAGCCAGGGGCCAAGCTCAGGGGTCTTTTGGGGCCGGGTTCTGGAGTGGTGAAGGGATTTATGGCAAAGCTCAGGGGCACGGGGAAGGGGAGATCACCTCCTTGCTGAGCCTGATGGCACTGAGAGCCTGCAAGGGCGTGTGGACGGGGCTGGGTCCTTTATAACTGGCCTGGGGTTGGGTTTTGGTGTCCACATGGACTTCAGCGGCTTTGGTTCTGATGCCTCCCTTGCAAACAAATAGAAACCTGAAATTATAACGAGCCCATAAATACATCTGTTAGAGAGTCTGGGATGGGTTGGGATATCCAGTTCCCAGCTAGGAAAGGTTTGAGGAGGGTGGAGGGATGCAAGGAAGAGCCAGGAGCTATTTCAGCTCCCTGTACCACCCCCTTCCCTCCTGCTGCTCCAACTCGAGTGCTAACAAATGCTTTACAGGGAGCTGTGCCAGCGATGCTCGGCGCACGCAGCACGAGAGCAGATCGTCGCCCTGCCCCGCGCAGGGAAATCCCTTTGATGCTAAAGTGGCTGCAGGGGGAAGGAAGAGGAGTGGGCACAAACGCATCCTGCTCGGAGCGACGGGCTGGTTCATTGAACAGAGCCCTGGCAGGCTCCGCCACGTCCTTCTGCTGCTTTTCAGCGATAGCTGTCGGATTTGATAATTGCAGCCGGCTGGCTTTCTGCCTCCTTGCTGGAAAAGCGCCGTCTTGCTCTGTGCCGCTGCGCACCCACAGCAAGACGGGTCTCCTACAGCTGGGGGAGGAGGGTTGAGGCATCCCTACCCGCAGGGGCGTGGAGGGGAGGCTGATGTCGGAGGGTAAACCTTGGAAGGGGGCAAAGATGCTCAGCGCTTGGGATGCAGCTGGGAGAAGGGGCAGAGTCTATAATGGACAAACCCCAGGGTTTTGCAGGCGTGGTGTTGTGCTCCCTGTTTTCCCCTTCCTCCTGCCTTCGCAGAGCGAGGGGCAGCGCTGGCAGCTCAACAAGGCTCAAGTGGCCTCTGGTAGCCACTGGGGTATTTTCCAGCAGTGGGGAGGGTCTGAGCAGTGATGCTGAGGCTGTTCGGTGTTGTCATCCGTGACGCAGACGTGTCACCATCCCCTGGGGTCCCCATATAACAGCTTGTGCCAGCTCCTGCCATCACGACAGTCTCTGGCTCCACAAGTGCAGGCACCTGGGGCAGGAGCGTCTGTGCCCACAGCGGGAAGCTGGCCACGAAGCCCGGCTGTCCTGGGAAGGGCTGCGGTCAGGTCCTGGGGATGGAAATCCCTGCCTGGCCCCAAAGGGCTCAGGGGAGGTGGGGCAGGACACGCTGGCTCTGCCTTCCCCCTTAGACACCCCTCTGTCAGCGTACAGTTAGATGCTGAAAACGCAGAAATTTGGTCCTGATGCAAAGCTGGCCTCATCCCGGGTTTCTCCGGGGCTGCCTGCAGCCCTGGGATGGAGGCAAGGGAGGAATCTGGGGCAGCAGAAAAACCAGTGCCTGTCACCTTTCCCAAGCAGTCCTGGGAAATCCAGGGGAAGAAACATTGAGCCGGGGTGAAAACCCTGGACCCCAGGTCTCAGCAGATGGAGCATCTGCTCCAGCTCTGACACAGCCCACGCTGCGACCCGGGGCAAATCCTGTCACCTTCCCTGCCCTGAGCCCTCCCGTCGCCCTCACACACGAGTGTGTCTGTGCATCAGCAAACACCCCAGGACACCCGCAACCGCCCTCTGGCATTTTTGTGTGGGACCTGCTCTCTGGGCGCTGACTCGGGCTCCTGCCTGGCAGAGCATCCCTGGTGCCGGTGCCGGCCCCTGCCGCCAGCAGGGTTTTGCTCGGGAGGGCAACAGTTCTGCCATGGCTGGTGGGATGCTGCTCCCCGCCGCAGCAGCTCTGTCCCCCTCTCCCAGGCTCTTCTATCTCCCATGTACCCCTCAAACCCCACCGAGCTGAATCCCCACCCCAATCTTGGTCCTCAGCGTTTCTCAAGCCCAGGTCATTGCCAGGGGTTTCCCCAGGGACCTCGCGCCCGCCTTTCCCCAGCAGCTTCCCTGTGAAACCGCTTTCCTAAGAACTCTGGAATAAAAAAAGAAAGAAGAAACAGCCCCCTTGTTCTGCTGCGATGAACTGGCTCTTTTTCCAGTCACAAGGGCGAGCTGAAGCAAAACTTTCCATACTGAGCAGGAACAGAAAGAGAGAGGGAGAAGTAATGAACCCTCCTTTAAAAAAAAATAAAAAAAATAAAAAAAAAAGCAGCAACCAAAAAAAAACCCCAACAAAACACAAAAGCCATCAAAGCCCAGCACTGTCTTTCCCCCATCTCCCTCCTTTTTGGAACAAGCCAGCGAGTTTGCAGAAGTGTGTTTTAAGCAGGAGCAGATGCCGGCGTTCCTCTGGCCGGGAGGGGCGCGCCGAGCCCAGGAGGGATGTGGAGATAGAAAACAGATTGCAGCAAATATTTATGTTTTTAATTGCTGCGCGGGACGGCGGTGCGAGGGGTGCTGGGAGCCAGCTCTTGTGCATTTAGTGCCTTGAAATATGGGTGTTTAAGGGGTTTTATTGCCCCACTGGTGTGCGAGAGTTTCCTGGCTTGCTTGCTTCAGGGGCCAGAGAGCCAGCAACGTGGTGGTTTAAAAGCTGAAGGTCCCCGTGAAACCTCAGGGCGCCGGGAGCTGTGGCTGTGGTAACACTGACCGGGAGAGATGGGTATAAGGTTCTGCCTTTTGGGCTGGGAAATCAGCTGAGAGCCACCAGCGGAGCTGCGGTCTGAAGCTTTGCAGAGGGAGGCAGAGATTTTTCAGATCCAGGATCTTTTCTGGGGTGGCCAGCGGGGGCTCGGGAGGGGTTGGGTGCCCGTAGGATGCCGGGCAGTGGTCTCTGCTGCCTGGCAAGAGGTGGTCCTGGCTATCGGCAGCGCTGTTTCCCACATTGCTGTAGGGACCAGAGGTCCGGAGGAGTCAAAGTCTGCAGGGGGTGAGGCTCTGGCCACGCACGGGGATGGCAGTGCCCGTCCCGCGGCGCCGGCTCTCCACGCACCGGCAAAGCGACGAGGTGCTCACACAGGGAAGGGCTCACCCCAGTGCTCCCCACAGGAAGAGCTCTCGGTTTCTCAACCCTCAGTTTTTATAGGATGTATCCTTGAATTTGCTGGGTGGTTTTCCGGTGCAGATGTGCTCATTAACAGCATCCAAAAAAAAAAAAAAGCAAAGAAGTCAAATTGAGGCCACCTCACTGGTTAACTCAAAACCAGCTCCAACAGCCCAACGCCAGCATCTGCCCGTCACTGCTGCTGCTCTCTAGATATCTGTGGGGTCCTCAGCCTGGAGAAACGCCAGCCTGGCCCTAAAAATTCGGTAAGTCTCACCAAGGGAAAAGGGGTCAGAAGGAAAATTGGGCTGTACGAGTAGTGCCGGTGTCCTGGCACACCAGGACAGCAGCCGAGAGGTTGCCAGAGCACCGGGCTGCCTGGATCTGCCTGGCTTTCGCCAGCATCAGTTGGCTTTTGCGATGAACCTGTTCTTCCCAAAATCTCGGTTATAGGTTCCTCCCATTAGTGATGCCCTCCGTCCTGCTTCTGCTAAATGATTCATTCCGAACACTCTCCTTATTGCTCCCATTAGTCACACTGACATAAATTCCTCTTTGACAAAATGCTATATGTTTCTCATCAACTCCGCTCAGCCCCGATGACTCGTGTCCTTAAAACCCAATCCAAATTATGTGACTTTTCCGCAACCCCCCCCCCCAGTCATTTAAAAATGATGTACCTGCTTTCGCTTTTTAGCCCATGAAGGGGGAAAAGAAATAAAACTGGGTACGAGCAGCCGTGCCTCTGCTGGCTGGTCCCTAAGGAGCTGGGTGACCCTGCCTGCCTGTTCAGCAGCGGCAGCGCGCTGGATCCCGGCCTCCCGGTGCTGAATCCTTCGGGATGGCTTCAGGAAGCAGCACATGGCGTGGTGAGCTACTCTGGCTCGAGGTGCTCATTTCCAAAAACCTTGTCCTGGAAGAAACCATCTCCTTTGAAGCTTCGTATCTGGCTGCATCACTCCTCGTCCTCTGCAAGGGACCGGTTTGGGATGCAAGCGGCAGCGAGCCGGGCTCCCGTGCCCCATCCCGCTCTCCTGCGGAGGGTTCGGTCTCACTGGGCCCAGGGGAGGCTTTGCTGAGGGTACGGAGGGAGTCTGGCTGGGGACAGCCTTGCACGTTAGCACCAGCTCAGCCGGAGCGGTGGGCACGCAGACACCCTCCTCCTGGAGCGGGTCCCAGCCCTGCAGCGCGGGCAGCTCCGGGGACAACAGCGACAGCCTTAAAAGGGGCGACAAGAGCAGCAGCCCGGCTCTTGCGTGACCGGTTCGCGCTCAGGAGGAGCTCCATGCTGGGAGGAGAGGCAGGGACATTCCAACAGTGACAATTCCCCCAAAATATCCTCCTTTCACCACCTCTTTCCCAGCATCAGCATCACATGCTGGCTTAGGAGCATCTCTCCTGCATGAGTCAATGCGACCTGTGTGGAGCGGGTACAGTGCTGCTCTGGTCGGGCTGTCCCCGGCCACCGCAGTTCTGCCATCAGTGTCAGAGCAGGGAAATGTTCTGGCTGCGGTACCAGCAGCCGCCCAAAATACTCCTGTCGGCTTTCTCAGGAAGGTTAGATGTTGTTTGCGGAGATGATGTGGGAAAGATGAAAATCCCCCCTCCCGTTGCGGCGACCCTCCCCTGGGGAAGCGGCGCTCGCTGGGAGCTGACTTCTGTCGTTTCTGGAAAGCGGTACTTTGAGCAAACTATTTATAAACTGAGTTTTCTTTAACTCCTGAAATTGAGCCATAACTTCAGACAAAAAGAAAAAAAAAAAAAAAGGAAAAAAAAGAGATGCAGGCAAATAAATGCAGGCAAAAATAAATACACAGGCAGCCTAAATTTGCAAAGCAACTAGTAATTCTGGGAAGGGGTTGGGTTTGGAGGCATCTGCAATGGGGCTGGTAGAGGGTCTTCTCAAAAGGCTTCCAGTGGCCTGGGGGGCTGAGGACTGACAGTGGCACTACCTGTGGGATGGGGCCGGAGGGATTTTGCCTGGCTGTCCAGTGCCATGACTGCTCCTTGACTGAAATCCTGCTGATATTTAAGCCTCGCATCCCCTCTATCCAGCAGTAATCACCGCGGTGGGAAACGCCAGGCAGTGTGACCTTTCTCAGTATGCTCTGCGCAGCTCCTACCCGGATTCGTGCGGGGGATTTATGGCCCTACATCCCTCAGGTTTTTACAGGTTCATTTATCACCATGGCCTCAAATGCCAGCGGGGTCGGGCGACGCTGCCCAGCCCATGCCGTGTGCCGCAGGGCATGGTCAGGACGGTGCAGGCTGCCCCGTGCTGCTCCTGTATCCTGTGAAGTTCCTGTGCCCCACGATGCTCCTGCATCCACGTGTCACCAGGGGCTCATTTCAGGCTGTTGGATGGGCGGCACCTCCCTTTTCTATCAGACCACCTCTTTTATTTTAAGCCTTTCTTCCAGCTCGTGCTGCCATGGGACTCACGGGCACGTGCCCACGCACGGTGTCCCCGCATCTCCCGCCCGCCCGTCCCCATTCCCCCACTGGCACCCCCAGCCCACCCTTAAATACATTCATCTATTTCTGCCGCAGGAGAGAGCGGCTTCGGGAAACAGGTCCATAAATCACCAGCAATGCTTGGAAATAAAAATCATTATTGTGATAAATGGGGTTTTATTTCTCTTTTAAGAAAAGGGATCATGAAAGACCAGGGCAGGGAAGAGCGGGGAATGAGAGGTGTTGCATTTTCTATTTTTGTCAAGTTAAGGAGGATAAAGTTGATTGCATGAGAGCTGTTTGAAGAGAAAGGGGAAGAAATAAGTGTTTGCTGCGTATCCCTTGCTGGGGATGGAGGGAACATGAGTGTGCGTGAAGGCTTCCCATACGACTCTGCATTATTAGGATAATGTATTGCTCAGTGTCATGCTCGTGCCTCAGAGAGGTTGTCCTGGCCATGGCGTGGTGCTTGGTGTTGTATAAACCCACAACGAAATGCTGTTCTTGGCTCCAGTCTGTGGGTAACTTTCTGCCGGCCACACCAGCACACGCAGCACCCACATCCCCCAGCATCTGCATCCCGCAACATCTGCATCCCGCAACATCTGCATCCCGCAACATCCGCATCCCCCAGCATCTGCATCCTGCAGCATCTGCATCCTGCAGCACCTGCATCCTGCAGCACCCACACCCCGCAGCACCCACCTCCTTCAGCATCTCCATCCCGCAGCACCCACCACCCTGAGCATCAGCTCAGCTCGGGCTGGCACTACGGACACCATGGGCTCGGGGAGCAGCTCCCACAGCCAAGAGGAAGCTTTGCACAGAATGACTTCAGGATTTGGCCCCGAGCTCCTGGGGATGGGAGCTTGTATTAATTAAGCAGCAATGATCCAAGTCACAGGGCATTTCCTGGGAATTAATGACTGGCTGGGAGGAGTTAATGACTTGAGATGAATCCAAAAATCCCATTTACCCCAACCGGTGTTGAGTCCCGGCACACACTTTGTGCCAAGGTCAGCACCACCATTTTAAGGCAATTTTTAAAATTATTATTAATAAGAATAATAAAGTGTTGGAAATGGATTCTCCTTCCCACCACGGTGATGCAGCTTGATTGCCGTGGGCAGGCTCTCGGGAACAATGCATGCCCCTCATATTAAACCAGTGTATCAAATGGAAAGAGCATCCCTCTCCCTCAGCCCCCACAGGAGCCCTGCCAGCACCTCCTGGGGACAGGAGGGTGTCAGGGACGTGTCCTTGCCCCTTGCTCGCAGTTTCCAGCCCAGCTGCACCGGGCTGGCGATGCTCAGAAGATGCAGGTTTCAAAGACAAGAGGTGCAGTAGGGCAGAAGGTAACATGTCGCCATGTCGCAGTGTTGTGCCCAGAGTAGATCAGGATCCGGCCTCTCAGCAATTATCTCTGATAAATGTTTTAGGGTTGTCATGGCAATGAAAGAGCCCGGCTAATCCTTGGGTTTCCTTTCTTCAAAGGGAAGAAAGTTTGCATACCTGACCGCAGGCGGGAGCAGCCCGGCGGGATGCTCGGTCTCTGCGCTGCCAGCCCTCCCACGCCTGCACACACACACACGCGCGCGCGCGCTGGAGTAAACGCAAACTGAATCCATCCCGAGGAGCGGGAGAGCACCTCGCTTCTGGTCTCCATTGCCACTTGACGCTGGGTGATCTAGCTGCGAGGGATTCCAAGGCCAGTCCTCCCCTTTGTGATCGCTGAGTATTTATTTGCGCTCCACCCCTGCCCGTGTCACTGCCTTCCCCATCACGGGTGGGGACGATGGAGCGCAGCACCGGGGTTAAGCTCTGGGTGCTCCCCTGGGCTCTGAGCAGACCGCAAACGGGGATGCAGCTTGGGGCTGAATGCAGCCAACGTGATGCTCAGGGAAAGATTATCCAAAATATGCTCTGCCCAAGCATCCGCTATCGGTGGAAACCAGCCCCCGGGCAAATCCTGCCCTTGGACTTCCCCCCCTGTCCCAGTCAAACAAGAGGAGCCCCGGCACGAGCAGATGGCAATGTCATGGGCGCCGTGGCGAGGAGCATCCAGCCCAGCCAGCATCGCCGTCTCCTGGCCAAGGGGATGTCTCCAGCCAAGTAGCTCGTCTCTCTCTGAAGCCAAAATGGAACTCAGCACTTTGTGAGCAACCGGGGACCGTCCCTCCCCGCGGCAGGAGAAGCACTCGTCTCCTAAACCTGCTGGAAACACAGCACCACTCCCCTGCTACAGCCGGGAGCCTCTTCAGCTCCGGCGCTGCTTATCCCACTCTCAGTCCTATTACTGGAAAGTTTTATAGCCGCTCACTGTTTGTGATTAATCATTTTGTTTTAATTGCCACTCCTCTGGCTGGCAGAGGCTCAGCAGGGATTTTATGCCTCTTGGCTGCTTCCCTCAGGTATGTTCCAGGACTGGACGACTGCAAAGCTCTGAGCAGGAGCAGCCCCGTGACAGCGGGCGCCCGGGTTCAGCGGGGTGCAGGTCTGGGTGCTGGCCGTGCACCCAGTGTCGGCTCACGAGCAGCACCCCACTGGAGCCCCAGTGCGATAACGAGCTCCCTTAATAATGCAGCCAAATTTGCAGTAGCACCAGCTCTCCCCGGGACCTCCGGCTGCAGCAAGGGATGGGGGGGAGGGGGGGGGATTGGGGATGCTCTGCACCTTCCCAGTGCTCCCTATGGATGCTGACATACTTCTGCCAGAAGCTGGAAGCAGGTGGAGGAGGGATGAGACTCAGGAGCTGTTAAATATCCTTCAGTGGTGTTGCCCCACACAATGGGAATGAAATGCAAGCAGCACCTTCAGTAGGGAAACAGAAAGACCCAAGCTGGAGCGTGCCCGAGGCAGGGCGGGATGCCCCAGCCCCTGCAAACCATGCGGCGCTGGGGTGTTCCCAGGCTCGAGCTGGTCACAGCTCCGCATCGCTCTTTTGTGGGAAACGATGGCATTTGAAAATGTGATTTTGATTTAAACAATGCTCAGGGTTTGATCGTCAGCCGGGAACCCAGCAGAGCTGCTGGCATCCCGAGGATGGCCCGACGTGCTCCCCTTAGGGACCTGCCCGCCGCTCTCCCGGTGGGTGACACTGGCCGGCCGCACACGTGTCATGCCAGGACACGTCCCACTGGGCAGGAAGGAGCCAGAGGGGCAGAGATGGCTTTGGCCGGTGCCCTGATGAGCTGCAGCCCGTGTAACTGTGGCCTTGGGCATCCAGAGCACACAATGAGCATCCTCCGAGTGTCTGGCATGTTGCCACTTTTCCTGCTTTTCCCAAACCTCCCCCAGGCAGGGGGTGAGCAGGGATGTCTGTCCTCTCCTTGTAGACAGCTCGCACCCCTGCCCAGCTTGCCAGCTCTGCTGCACCAGCCCAGAGATGGGAGCAATGGAAATCACCTTGTCCAGCCTTGGGAGCAGGGGGATCAGTGTCCCAGCTCCCGGTGTCCCCACAGATCCCACTCAAATCAAGCCTTGGGGATGAGGACACACCGCGAGCCCAGAGCTGCGGTGTGGGGAGAGACTCCACAGCCAAAGCAGCAAACCCAAGGAGGAGCAGAAAACACGAGAGCGTGGAAACCAGGCAGCAGTTTTAAGTATGCAGCAAGATGTCGCAGCATTGCCTCCGTCCCAGCGAGGCTTCGCCCAGCTTGAGTGGCCTCTCTCTCCCTGGGAGAGTTTTCATGGGAATTAAAATGATTTTGCCAGTGAAGCAGCTCTGTCCCTGCAGTTTTTTCCCCACAATGTGGGGCAGAGGGTTTCTAGCTGGCTCTGCCCAGGCTCGCCAGCCATGTGCAGTGCATCCATGTCCCACGTGGCCACCGTGTCCTTCGGTGCCGCAGGGAGAGCAACGGCAGCCCAGGACACTGCTGCGGGGGCTGCCTACACCTTGCCTGTACTTTCATGCTGAATAATTGAAAGCTCAAGCAACAGCCACAAATATTTAATATCTTGTTCATCAAAAATTTACCCATGTTAAAGCCATCATTTTAGATGTCTGACAGGGCTGGAGAAAAGGCAGTGGGGAGGCACGGCGAGGGCAGCGAGGAGGGGATGCTCCGGCCAGAGGGAGCCAAAAAGGATCGTGAATTAGGGGATGCCACGGTCCTGCGGGCAGCTGGCCTGGGCAGGGGGCTGCTCCGGTGATGGTGCCCTCCTTGCTGAGCATGGGGGGATCAAAAGGCATCTGACTGTGGTGATGCCACCATTTCATGCTCACCCCCTCCATCTGCTCTGCTGCAACATCCCCTGCCCCAGGGAGGGTATTGGGTGAACTCAGCCACTTCCATTAATTCCCTGTCCCTTGTTCCTGGCTCAAAACCATCCCAGGGCCTTCTGGGACCTGACACGGTGTTGCGTGCACCCAGATGACACTGGTGGCCAGTGCTTGGGCTGGGTGCAGCCCCTTCCAGTGCTGGCATGGCCATGGCACGGGGCCGGGTGCGAGGGCAGCCCAGCTGCACACATTGTGATCGCTTTTCTCCTTGGCTGCCAAGCAGGCGGTGGGGATGGCTCGGAGGCCTGGAGCCTCCACAGCCACCAGCAGCGATGGCAGAATGAGATATAAAAGGCCGTCCTACTTAACAGGGTTTATATAAGGAGGCGTCTCCATAGCAGGATGGGAAAACAGACGGATATTGGAAGTGATGCTTTGAACACTGTCTTTGCAGGGGTATCCCTGCTGATGGGTGAGGTGGCACCTGGAACCCACTGTGGCACCCCGGGGTCCCAGCCACCCCCTGCTGTGTCCCCACTACGTCCCCTCCACAGCCCCACTGTGTCCCCACTGCAGCAAGAGCAGCCCCCGAGGGGGTCCTGTAGACTGGGCTGCCCTTCTGCTGGGGGTACACCGGTCAGCCAACTCCTTCCCCTCCCACCTGCTCTCCCAGAGCCTTCTCATCTCTAATTAACATTCTCATTAATTAGTTTATTTAATGGCCTCTTTGCATTCAGCTCGCACACTGCTGTGACCGGCAGGTCAGTGTTTGCTGTGGGATTCAGGGGTGCTGCGCGGAGGCGCTGCACTGGCCACAGGTGATGCACAGCCGGTGGCGGTGGTGTGGGAGGACGGGGGCTGCGGGTGGGCTCTCACCCTGCGCGCCCTGCAAGGGGTGCCCAGCAGACACTGGGGTTCAAGCTCTGCAGGAGCCCCAATGCCCCTTCCCCGCCTGTCCCCTGGTGACCCGCCGGGCTGGAAGCGAGCCGGGAGAGAGCGGCACCTCCGCCAGCAGTGTGCGGTGCCGGCAGGTTCGCTCCCCTTATGGAAAGGCATGTTGCGAGCGGGCTCGTGGATGTGTTTATTCCCGTCAGCCCTTGGCCTGTGGCAGGGCGCAAGATTAGTCGGTGAGAAGTGGCTACCTGCTGCCAAGTTCCCCTGAGAGGCACATGGGGCTGGGCATGAGTGGCCCCACACCACAGAAAATAGATGGTTGGGAGGTGTGGGGGGGTCGTGTTTGCAGAGGGGGGTCGAGGGATGGATGCTCTGTGTCGGCTGAGCCCTGCCTCGGGCTCTGTGCTTTGGCAGGGTGGGTGCCTTCCCCTCCCTCCCAGGGACCTGCTGCTCCCGGGTGGAGCAGAGCTCCGCAACCGCAGAGGCTGCAAATTAAAGTGAAGAAAAGGAAAGAGAAATCCCCATAATCACAGGGCTCTGGGAGCGGAGGCTTTGGGAGATGCACCAGATTTCCTCGCAGCTTGGCTCCTCCGACAGCCAGCCGCAGGTCATGGCACTGTCCCAGCTCGGGGCGGGGGGAGCAGCAAAGGCTCAGAAGCGCTGGGAAGGCAGCAGTTGTTGAGAGGATGTCATCTGAAGGGGGTCGGGGCAGGTTTGGGGGTGCACGAGTGGCAGGCAGAGCACAGAGCTCCGCTGGAGACCTCGCACCGAGCTGCGATAAGAGCCTTTGCCGGGGTGCGGGCTCTGGCCATAAGGCTGGGCTCTGCCAGCCCCCGGATCTTCCCAGACGGGCTGCGGGGGATGCTCGGAAGTGCTCGGTCTAATTAAAAGCTGGCTGACGTGGCCGGCAGCCGCCGGTGGAAAAGCCGGTTAATGTCCCGGTGGCCTGGGGGCTGGCTGAGGCACGGGGCCGGAGAAGGCAGCCGGCCGGCAGGGCTGCAGCAGACCTTCGTGCCAGGCTCACAGGGGCTGAAGGAAGAAAGCACAGCCGAGGCCGAATGCTTATTCATTATCATAATTCATCATTATTATTCATCAGGTGGCTCTCCCCTCCGGAGGCAGCGTGGGGAAGCGTGCACCTCGCACCCTGCCTCTGCCCATCCTTCTCCCCTCCATCCGCAGGGCACCCACAGACCCTGCACCTGCCGCCTTTCTGGCCATGCAGCCGTCTGTCTGGCCGTGCGCTTGTCTGTCTGTCCCTCCACATGCATCACTCCGCCCACTTCCGTCTGTCTTACGCCCAACTGTCTTCATTAGTCATTGCTTTCCTCGCAGCATCTATTGACCCATCTCTCACCCCCACCATCCGCCTGCCCAGGTGCTGGCTTGGGGCTGAAGGGGGTGTTTAGGGGACACTGCCTCCCTGGCCGAGAGCTCTCCTGGGCTTTCTCCAGGGTATCCTCGCTGTCCCCGACTGCCTCATCGGCTGCCAGCCACGAGCAGCAAACAACCCTCCTTTGGAGCTCCCCTAAGGACTCGGTGATGGACTGCAGAGCCCATCTGCCCCCAGGCGATCGGCTCAGCCCCGTCCTGGCTCCGGGTGGCTGGAAAGCCTTTGGACGTTGATGAGCTGCCGGGAGAACTGCAGTTTAGTGAGGCTGGCCAGGCTTGGAGCCGCTGCCCGATGCAGAAATCTGTCCCCACTAAGAGCAGGGCCAACGGCCACCAGGTCCTTGTCACAGAGCCCATCACTGGAGGTCACTCAGCCTTGAGTCGAACCAGTCCCCAGGAGAGCTGGAACCTGTCAGCTGTCCCCAGCATGAGTCACCCAGTCTTCCACTGTCAACCAGCAATAAACAGCTATTCCTGCTTAGAAGTTGCGTCCCAGTTTCCCTTGCTGTTTACAGTTGTCTACCTTCAAGGGTTTGCTTTGCTCCATTTTTTTTAACGTAATTTCACCAGCCATTAGCCCAGAATGCAGCTCAACTCCTCTGTCACTTCACACATTTTATTTTTTCTTTGCTAAACATCTTCTTCTGAAAAACCATGGAGCTGCTTCGGTAGCAAAAGCACCGAGGGCTCTGGCCCATCGCCGTGACCTGGCAGTGGTGGAGGGAGCATGGAGCTCGTGCATCACTGAAACAGCCCAACTATAGTAAAACTGCTGAAAAACAGCCGTAACTGCAGCCTCGACCTGCTGGGAGCCTTGAGCTGCTGCTCCCGGGACCCGGGGAATGGCCCTGCAGCTTTTCCACCCGCAGGCTGGTGATTTCCTGGGTAGGTCTGGGTGTAGGTGGGGTTAATTGGTTTCCATGCAGATTGTATTAGGAGGGAAAATTAAATGCTGAGGCACAGAAACACTTTCACTTCCCTTAAAGCTAATAATAGCACTCAATGCTTTCAGCGGTGACTGCAGCCAACAGGCTTCCCGTGCCTTATGTACCCTGCGGGGCGGGAGAGGAGGGCGGTGGGGACCTGGGGAAACTGAGGCACGGAAGACCTTAACCTGGTTTAAGCCGGGGTTAGGAAAGGGCTTGCGCTCTCCTTATGCCCCATCTGTGTCACTCTGCCGTCCCCTGAGAGGCTGGCGATGCCACACAAAAGGGGACGTTCCCCCTCCTTGCCCGATGCCGGGTTACACGAGCTGACCCCGCTGATTTCCCCAGTATGCGGAGCGCCCACGGCACAGGGAAAACCCTGGGTCTGGTGGGAAGCCTGGGAGAAGGTGGGGGTTCTGCGCCCCAGCATCGGCCCTGGGCAGAGCCCTCTCCCAAAGGCTTGCTGCTATCTGGAGATGAGTCAAAAAAGCTCGTTCAGAGTAATTGCTTTGGAAAGGTTGTTTCGGTCCCAGCTCCCCTCGGGGCTTGGACATGGTGACGAGGAGCGGGCGGCCGGGGACGCCGGGCTGGGGTAAGCCGGGACACTGGCTCTGCATCACGCTGGGTGCAGCTCCTCCAGCAGCTCCTCGGTCTGCAGTGACAGCCTCCACAAGCATCATCTCTGCAGCACTCCCAGAGCCATGCAAAAAATAAAAAATCCTAAACCCCACTTGTCCCAAAGCCAGGCACTTTCTGCTGGAAACCTCCAGCGTCTGCTGTCCCCCGGCCAGGTACAGAGGCTTCACCATCCTTCTGACACTCTCTCCATTCGTTATGAACTGATTAGCCACTCTGCTGCCTCCTTTTCCAAACATCATCTGTGATACCTAATGAATGACTCCAGCAATTAATTGCAGGGGTAAGTCTGCTCCTAATTAGGAACAGATTTAGGGAACGAGCACTAGGAGAGCTCTTTGGCTGTTGGTCACCTTTAGTTGACCACAGACTGGGGATTAGAGTCTGTGGGGCTCTTTAATTCATAATTGAGGAGTTGGTTAAGGCTGAGTTAGCGCACTGGAGGAAGCGGGCTCGGTGCGAGGGTGAGTCGTGGCGCTGGAGATGCTGTTGTGGTTCACGTTGGTGGCGTTGGCCAAGAAGCCGGGCTGGATCCAGCCTGGCTGGGAGTCCCTTTGCTGCCAGAGGAGAAGGTGTGATGGTGGCTGGGGGCTGCGGGGTGGCTGGGGGCTGCGGGGTGCCCAGCTGGGCAGGGGAGCTGGAGCGAGGCTCCCTGGCCCCTGGGTGTGAGGCTTTGGCTAGCTGCTTTTCAGACTCCCCAGATGCGCTCAAGTGTCTGCATCTTCCACTGTGCTATCAGGCTGGTACCTGGGGGGGGGGGGGCGGGCGGGGGCCTTTCGGCTCTTCG
>VZSZ01004314.1:120748-131779 GCA_013398815.1 Ibidorhyncha struthersii
TCCTCCTCTGCAGCTCGTGCCGCTGCTCCTGGCTCACCCTAACAAATCCCAGGGAAGGGGGTCTTGCTGCATCCCCCTCCCTCCCTCTCCCTGGCTGCTCTTACGCTGCATCTCTGGAGCCTGTCCTCAGCCCGGCAATGCTGGAGCCAGCTCCTGCCGCTATGGTGGGCTGCGGTTTGTATCGGGCTGTGCCCAGAGCCAGCTCCCCTGTGCTGGGGACCCCCGATAACCTGTGCTGGAGCTGAGTGCAGGGGGATGAGGCACTTGCCCTTGCGGGTCTCCTGTGCTCAGAGCAAAACCAAGCGAGTTGCCTGCTCGGAGGCAATGGTGTGATGCCAGAGATGATGCTCGTCCTCCGAGGGCAGTCAGTTCAGGGCAGATGATTCTAAGAGACAGCTGGGAAGGAAAAAAAAAAAAAAACCAAAAAAAAAAACCACCTCAAACAAACACCCTGGAGGAGAAACGGCCGGAGACTGGGCAAGTTTCCGTTAGCGCTGCAGAATGATCGGTCACTGGAAAATCTTAGTGGGGAGCAAGAGGGAAGGAACCAGCTTCTGCTTTCTGATAGCGGTTCCTGCCACGGCCCGGAGCAGAGGGTGTGTGAGGGAGCGAGTTAGTCATCGCAGGCAGATGGTGCAGGCAGCACCATGGGCCTCTCCAGCCGCCGCAGAGCCCTTTCCCTTTAAAGGCATTGCCTGAATTACGCTACCGGCGAGGCTGTGCTTCGCCTGGCTCCCTTGCCCAACCCTGCCCTGCTGTTCCTCAGCTGATAACGAATGACAAAAAACATCTGATCTGTCCAAAAAAGCTGGACACTGATCTCCTGGGCTGCCGGAGGGAGTCACCTCGGTCCTGCGGCGGCTTCGTCTCCTCTTGGTTTGCTCTAGGATTGGGGTTGAAAGCCACGTTCCCAATCCCCGTGCAGGTCAGCCAGGGGAGGAAAAGGCGGCTCGCTGGGGCTGTGGGCTGGGATGGAAGCAGGAGGGCAGGACAAATGGGAGGGAGGAAATTAGTCAGAGGGGGACCAGGACAAAGGATAAGTGATGGGGCCGTGACTCCAGCATGGCCAGAGGGCTCAAGCCTTCCCAACCCCTCCTGGGTGGCACACAGGCACCATTGCCTCCTCTCCCTGCTGCAGGCGTCTCCTTGCCTTGTGTCCTCCTGCGGCTGGATTTGCACAGGGAGAGTTGAGCCCATGCCTGTGGCTGTGGTGGACCCTAGGGACCGCATCAGTCCTTTTCCTCCTCCCTGTCTACTTTCGGTGTTGCCCACGGCTAATGACTGAAAGGAGCATCTATTCTTCAGACCCAATGCCTGGGTGATGGTATCTGCAGCCAATTTCCAGCTCGGCAGAGCAGAACAATTCCCGCTGAGCTCTAAAGAGCGCAAAGGCTACGCTCCCCGAAGGTTACACTCCCGTGCAGACAATTGCAGGCGCTTGGCTCACGTCTTTCTCTGCAAACCATGGGCTTAATGTATTTACAAATATGCGTACAGAGCTCCACAGCTGCCAGACCACACAGCACACAGCCCTGGCAACTGCCGCACCGCTCAGCCGAGCACACAAGTGTCCTGGCCACAGGCTTGCATCCCTGCCTCTGAACACCCCGCTTGGATATAGGGCATCCTTAAATGTAAATGCGCAGCATCCAAAGATGTACGCGGATTCCTCCCTTGTCCTGTCTGCTGTCTGCTGCAATATCCCCTTGGCCGGGGTGCAGCCATGTGTTCGGGCTTAGGGAGGGATGCTCAGTCACCCTCCTGCCTACACACCCTGTTGGCTTCCCTCCCCAAATCAAGCGCTGTTGTGTTTTATTTTGGTTTTTTTTTTTTTTTTTTTTTTTGGGAGCTCTGCTCTAGGCAAATACATACACATCCTTTATGTATGTGATGTGTCATGCGTGACCCGGGTTCACTGTGAGCTGCCAGGGACACTGCTGGCTGGCGAGGCCAGCCCAGCCCTTGGCCTCTGTTAGCTAATTGCTCCTCGGGAGCCTGGCATGTGCCAGCCCTTGGACCTCCCAGCATCACTCAGGGTGCTTTATCACTGCCTGTCATGTCCTACATGGAGCAAACTGGGGCTGGCAGAGAAAAAAGGGAAGGAAGAAAACATATTGGTGCCACTGGAAATTAAGGGCAGGTTCACACGTCACAGCTGAGGAGCGGATCAGCCGTCTCAGCAGTCAGCGGGGAAATAAGTTGCTGGCGTCACCGCTGATGTGAGACACATGCACGTCTTGCAGAGAGATACATCTGTGCCATATTTGCAGCACAAGCTATTCCAGCTCGTGTATTGGCATTAGGCACTGCAGTGTTGTTTGTGGGCACTCGGGATTTGAGGCAATTCCACTGCGCCCTGCCCTCTGTCCCAAGGCCAGCTGCGTTGCGGGGTCTCGCACTTAGCAGAAAGCGTTGGTGGCCGGGAGGTTGGGTCTGGTTTGGGGGGAGCAGAGCCTTCGGCATCCTCATGGCTTTGGGGACCCTGGGGTTACAGCTGGGGTGCCACCCCAGCCACGCTGCTCCCTCCCAGGTGCCTGGGGATGGAGCTTGGCATCAGGTGAGGATGGCTGGTCAAGATCCAGGAGAGGCGCTTAGAGCCTGACCGTCACCGGTGCTGTGGGTCAGGGCAGTGCCTTACACGACAGGTCGGGGGGAGGCCCCCGTCACCTTTCCAAATGAGGCAGGGACCTGTCTTTCCAAGCCTGGTGTGCCTGGGTGCCGAGCCAGGGCTTGGTGTCTGACAGGCTGTGGAGACAAGTTCTGCTCTCAGTTGGTGGGGATGCACGAGACAGGCCGAGGGAAGGCGTCCTCACCCATAGAGTGGCTGTCACTCAGATATCCAGTTTCCCCAGCGTGCCCCAACCAGTGTCCCATGCCTTGGCTGCTTTCCGTTTAATCTCCATCCCTTCACCCAGTACATCAGAGATGGTCATGGCTCCAGCCAGCCCCGGCGCTGCTGCTGGGTCTCCTTTCTTCAGCGATCTGCAGATGCCGTGAGCTTCATCTCTCCCTCTCATGACTCATTTCTTTCTCAGCGAGGCTTTAATTTTTAAAGAGGCGCTCTCAGGCGCAGAGGTTTTAATACCTGCAGAGGCTCCCAGCAGGTGCCATTGAGCTTTTCCAATCGGTGTTGATGGGGGTATGGGTGGAGAGATGGCTGGGGCTGGTGGCCCCAAGCAGCGCTCCAGTCGCACCCAGGACCGAGCTGGGACAGATACATGGCAGATGGAGACCGGGCTTGGAGCTGGGAACGGGTTGTCCCACGCTGCCTGCAGGATTGTCCCTCTGCTCAGCCCACGGAGGAAGGAGACAGAGAGGATGGGGACGTCCCTGCTGCCGCAGAGTGACTGGGATTGTTGGGAAGCACTAGCTGACAGCTGTGAGGGAAAGAGAAAACATTTTGGCCTCGGGAGGATTCCCCTGCTCCTACCACACACTGCGGTTTCTGATAAGCCACAGCCTCCCACGCTGGCTTCGGTCAGCTCCAGGGACGGGGCAGTGTGTGGATGGTGGGGAATGGCTCCAGCTGCGCCACCGGCCTTGACCTCCCTCGGCTCCAGCTCTGCCGATGTTCTCCCGGGGAGGAGACGAAGCTGCCTCCGGGCCAACGTTTGCTCCCTGCCAGCGAGACAGCAGGTTTGCTGTCCCCATCGAGGGTGAGGGTGAGAGGGTGACGTTTGCCGGAGGGCTGGTTCCCTGCTCCCTTCCCACCAGGGTGAGGAGGAGGAGGAGGTGATGGAGGGGGCAAGGTGCAGCAAGCCCAGTACCTGGGCCTGTTTGCTCCTCTCCGGATAACGCAGCTGCTGTTTGGATAGCGATAGGAGGGGTTGCCAGCTGGTGTTTGCTCTGCCTGTTGGCTTTGTGAATGTCAGGGTGCGAGGTGCGGCGGGGGGATCCTGCAGCAGCAGCCGCAGCCTCTCCTGCACNCCGGTCACAGGTCACCCCCTTCCCGCCTCCCCGGCGTGGAGGCAGGTTGTGCCCGAGCCCCCGGACCAGCACCCGCAGCGGAGAGCCCGTGCACAGGGCTGTTCACGGGGAAGCCGGACCCCGCACGGCACTTGGGCTGTAAACCCCCAGCAAGGAGCCGGCGCGCTCCCGGCAGGGAGCGTTGCCGGCCCCACCTGCGGGGTTGCTTGGGGTTTTCCCAGTTCAATATTTCCACTCTGTATTTCCCGAGGAATTGGCGGTGCCTGTCTCGGACCCAGCACGCTGCCCGCGGCACCCGGCAGAGGTCGGTCATCGTCACTAAGTCACATTTGCACCCTCCGGAGCAAACCCAAAACTGCCCGTCCCCGGCACCCAGGGACCCTCCGGAGCCGTTTCGGCCGTGGGTGTAGGCATGCGCTCCTCGAGAAAAGTTTCTCCTCCGTTTATGTGATTAATTCCTCCCTCCCACCATGGACGCCCGCAATTGCATCTATATCCGTGGCTCCCCGCTCCTCCTCGGCTGTAAAATATTTATAACCCCCTACATTAGGGCTCCTCTTCTTTCTCCTCGCCTTTTTTCTTCTTTTATGCCTTCCACCCGGGCTCCCCAGCTCTGCTGAGCCACGCCGCACCAGGAACCGCTTCATTTTAATATAACTCAGCGAGCGGAGAAGCTGTGAGGAATAATTTAGATTTTGCTCAGGGAATGCAATGCTTTTTTTAATTGCAGTCGTCTGCAGCTTCTTAGCAATGTATTATTGATGGTTATTATTCAAATAAAATAGTTGTTTCTTTTTGTTTTCCTGTGGACGCAGTTGCCAGTGTTTATGGTTTTCTCTTTTCCCTCTTTCTACGTTTCGGAGAGAGGTCACCTTTTCATCTTCTACTTTTTCAATCCACCTTTGCCACCTCTCTCCCCGTCACGGTGGGCGTTTGCAGGGGCTGAGCTCGCCCCAGCTTTGCCCTGCAGCATCGACACCAGCAAAATACCAGCGATGCCCCTTAATTGTATTGCCCAGGGACCCAACAAAGAGCCTTAATGTCGGGTCGGGGAGACTTTGCCTTTTTGGCAATAGTATACTGGAGCCTGACTTCGTGCAGTGAAGCACGTGGGAGCGGAGGAGGTGAATGTCTGCAGGCTCAGGGTGGCTTTGCTGGGGCAATGCCAGCCCTGCCCGGGCTCCACATGTGGCATGGTGACCTGCGGCTGCTCTCCCTGGGCTTTCACTGGTGCTTTGGGCTCAAAAAGTAGATTTTTGGGAGCAGTGGGGGAAGCTGGGCTGGAGGGAAGTACCGTCCTCTTGGAGGGCTGCTCCTGACCTACGGAGGGGCATGAAATGTCCCCAAAAAGGGACTGGCTGGGGTTAACCCTGCCTTTGCTGTGCTGTCCCCATCCCTGCTGTGTCCTGGTACCCCATGTGGGCTCTGCAGCATCACCACGCCGGGTACCGCAGCATCCAGGCTGGGACCGACAGCATCTCTAGCACCAGCCTGGCTCTTTCCCTCCTTTCTGGAAGGAAGGCACCAAAGTAGGACTCGGGAGCCCGGGTGCTCCTCCGCCTCCCCAGCTCCAGGACTGACAGCTTGCGAGTGATGGGAGAGCGGCTCTCCCGCGCTGTCACTTCTCTCTCCTCTCTTTCAGCA
The DNA here is from genome assembly GCA_013398815.1 of Ibidorhyncha struthersii. Lineage (NCBI taxonomy): Eukaryota > Metazoa > Chordata > Aves > Charadriiformes > Charadriidae > Ibidorhyncha > Ibidorhyncha struthersii. The sequence continues at coordinate 126,320 of VZSZ01004314.1, forward strand.
CTACCCACCGCGTTGTCACTCCCGGCAGCAGGGACTTTCCTCAGTCCCACTAAGGTCCCGGAGGTGTTACCGTGATGCAAACACCGAGTACAAGGTTTCTCCTTGATGTGAGGAACGAAACGAGGTCGGAACTGGGGGGAAAAATGTTCATTTTGAGATGGAGCTGAGGATCTAGCTATTTCCCTCTGACTCCCTCAGAGGGTCCCCCAGGTCTCAAGGGGGGGACGGGACGGGACATTTGCATCGCCCTGACTGCAGGGTGCCCTGGTGGGCTGCTCCATGGAGAAGGAAGGAGCTGCACTGTGCCCGCAGCCCTGGTGAGGCTTCATCGCATCCCTGCGGCACGGCATCCGCCCTCACCCTGCCCACGGTGCTTGGGAAGGAGCAGCTCAGAGGCTCTTCCTCAGCTGTTGCAAATATTAGGGGTTTAATAACAGGCACTAATAGATTTAGAGCCTGTCGTGGCTCCAGCTCCAAATGGGAACGTGTAGGGGTGGGGAAAGGAAAAGCGCCGTCAGTCACAGGGCTCCCAGGGAAAACACAGCGTGTCTGTCAGCTCGCAGGCAGTTCAGTGACAAATTCCTTAGGTGAGTGAACAATTTTGTCTCCTAATTACATTCATAAAGCAAAACTGGGCCCAAATCCCTCCTGTTCTGTTTTGCTTTTTTATTTCTAGTTCCCGTCCCTCAATAAAGTAGCTGCTTAATTAGAAATTAACAGGCCTCTTAGAGTAATTGAGAGCAGAACCGGTCTAGGAGAGGTTTATTAGCAATAGCAAGGCAGGACGGCTCCGGGACTTTTCTAGGGCTGCAAAGCCATGGGGAGCTGCCCCAGAGCACGGGGAAAGCCCAGAAGCAAGTGAGGCAAAGCAGGCAAAAGGGGGAGAGGGGAACTGGTGGGGCCACAATGGGAGGACTGGGAAGATGATGCTTTGCAGGGGTGAACAAAACCCGCAAAATGGGCGGATGTTGCCCCAGACTGCCGTAAATTCCTGACACCTGCCCTTGCCGCCAGGTTTGATGCTTCCAGATTGGGATTGAGGTCTGCTGAGCAAGCGTGGACGGACCACACAATGGCCTGGGCTAACTCCTCGGGTGCATTTCCATCAACGTTTTTAAGTTACAGTTTCTGTTCTGCAAGCAAACCAATATAAACGCGAGGCCGGGGATTAATTCCTTCAACGAGATTGTACCCTTAAAAGACATGCAGGGCTTCGTATGTAGAACTGAGCTCTAGCCAGGTTTAGGCATCCTTTTACCCATCTCTCTCTCCAATCTATTAGAGATGGGGACTTTGGAGCGCAGCTCCCTGCTGTATCACCCAACAGGCTTCTGCCTCATGAAATACCATATATTGTGTTTTTCCCTTTCACTTCTGAATAGGCTCAGCCACGGCACATGCACGCCTGGTTCAGAAACACTTCTGAAAGCTTAAGCTAGACGTGTCGAGAGGAAAACCTTCACCAAATCCGAATCAAAATCACACCCATGGTCCTATGAAGGGCACAATATGGATTTTGAAGCCTTAGTGTTCTCTGTCCTTTGCCTGCTAACGTTTGCCCACTCTCCTTGCTCTGGACACCTCGCAGACAGGCATCCATGAGCTGGAGCCCAGCAGCACTCGGGGCTGAGCAGAGAGAGAAAAGGGGAAGAAGAGGCAGGAAAAAAATCCCCAAACTTCTTTAGCAGCGGCTGCGGCCATCACCTGGGAGCATCTCGGCCAGCTTCCCCACCGGGACCCTGCGTGCCCCCCTGCCCTGCCCCGCGGGAGGGGACCCGGGAGCAGCGGGACCCCCCGTCAGCCCCTGGCATTTCCAACAAAGCCTCTCCCGCAGCCGCGATCGGGGGTTTATTTATCCCTGAGCACTGAAAGTCGAATCGCTGGAGCTCTCCCTCCCTATATTTAGCCCTTGAATGGAGAGAGATTTTACAGACGCCCGACTCTGCCTTGTGCTTAAGAGTCAGTCAGTGTTTCCATTAGAAACCCTGAGGGTCCAATCCTGCTCTCTGCTATCCGGCACCATGACAAAAATCTTCCCTGTTGATTCCAGTGGAGCGACGCTGGATTTATACCCGCGGGGATGAGATCAGGATCTGGCCTCGGGTTTTGATGGGTTTGTAACTTGGCTGATACAACTTGGCTGATTCAATTCATTTTGGGCTTAAACTCCACCTACAAGTTCCCAGCCTGGGAGATATTAAAGGCAAATTATTACAAAGTTTCATACTGGTTTTAAAGGGAAAAATCATCAGCTGAGCCTGATTTTTTGCAGAAGAACCTAGTGGACTGATCTTTTCTATTTTGGGGTTATTTATTTTATGTTGCTGCTGGTCCCTTTCAGGCCAGACGCTGCTCAGGCCGGGGACTGCGGTCTGCTTTGCTTCCAGAGCACCCAGCAGAAAAGCATTTGGAAAAGAAAAGAGGTACCAAAATACAGATAACAGCTGAGGTTCCCATCAGAGCAGGGGTCCCCGTGGGGTTTAGGTCCCTGATCGTGGGCTCCGATGCTGCTGGTCACTGTGGGAGCCTTTGCTCCTTTTCTGAAGCAGCCGAAAGATGCTTCCTGGGCTGGGATGGGGCTCCCGCGCCTCTCCTGGTGCAGTCCTGCCTGCGTGCAACAGGCGTCGAGGGCGAAGTGGCGGCAAAGAGGGGAGAGCAGGGAGGAGCACCGGTCCGTGCATCCCTCCCGCGGCCGGAACTCGGAGCGTGACCTCTCCTGGCCGCATCCCAGCCCTGGAAGTTGATGTGGTCCCCACAGCTACGTGCCCGGCGCGGAGCTGGCCCCGCACACGTGGCCGGAGCTGGTCCTGGGCGAACATAAGGGAATAAACGAATATCCAGCCATCACCCGAGGCGAACGAGGAGGCCAAAGGCACAAGCACAAAGCAGCGGAGCGGCCCTGCAGAGGCTTGCCAGCGGGACCCAGCGTCTCCCTCGGAGCTCGCCTGTGAGCGCCTGCCAAGAGCCAAACGAGAAGCAGCCTGTCCCCGCTGCCACCCCCGTGGCCGCAGCAGCAGGAGCTCCGGCTAATCCTGGGAGGTCCCTTCCCACAGCTCGGGGCTGGCCGCCTGGGAGACAAGCGGGGAGCTCTGCTGGTTTGAGCCCTGCTCCCTCCTCTTCTGGGTGCCGGAGTGGAGAGCATCATCTGCCCCCAGGCAGAGCAGCGTGGGGACACCCCCGTTGTCACCTCTCCAGGGCTGGCAAAGCCTCGCATTTCCCAACAGGAGGACAGGGATTGCTGGTGGCCCTGTGATGAACGGGGTGGAGCAGGAGGGCTGGCACGATTCTGGGAAGCAGGGGAACATGAAGGAGTCTTCAGAGCAGGTTTGGCTCAGCATCAGCCACCCCAAAATACTCCTCGAAGGAACTTTTCACTTGCTCTGCCCCACTTTGCTGCAGTGTGTGGGGACGTGTTGGGGCGGGTAGGGTCCGGCTGCTCACTCAGAGGCGACGGTCCGGTTCCCGCCCCCGCTCCCGCCAGGCTTTTGACTTTTCCTCCATGTGCTTTTCCTTAAATGTAAAATAGAAGGGGCTTTCAGGCTCCGTGTTTACGGTTGCTCTCGCTGTAATGGAAACACACCAGGCAGGAGCTGCTAAGTACCAGCTCTGTAATTGCAGGCTGCCACTGGATGGGAAGCACATTTTTCAAATGGATTTTGGCTAGTTCCTTCAACAGCAAGTGCCCGGGCTGTAAAATCGGCCTTTCCCCATTTCAGCCGAAGTCCAAGGAGGCTGCAAATTCTCAGCATTTCTGAGAGCCGAATCGCCCTGTTAACAACAGGTTCCCTGAGGCAGGAAGGCTGATTTCCTTTCAGGAGTCCAAATCCAGATGGTCAGAAATTCCTTCCAAGCTCAGAAAACCTGTTTTAAAAGGCCGTTATGTCTCAATAGCTGTTTTGCATCCCAGCCCACTGGAAGCACTGTCTGCCGTCTGCACCGCCATCTATTTTTCAAGCTGCGCGGCAGTCAGCGAGACCCGATGGGGTCAGTGCCGGCTGCTTTTTATTTCGCTGGAGGGGGAGATGGGCACCAGTTAAAAGCCGCGTGTTTATTCCCACTTTCCGCAGTGGGCAAGCTGCGGAACCAAGCAACGGAAGATGCCTGAGCTTGCTGGTTGAGATACAAGGTTTGCTCTTGTCACGAGAGTCTCCAGCCCTGGAGTCTTTTAGGTTAAGAAGGAATAACCCCATCTAACTCCCCAGGAAAATGCCGGAGGATCCCCCCCACTGAAGATGAGCAAGGAGTTACCAGCCCAGGGCCTTTTCCTCCCCTCTGCTGCAAAGCACAGGAGCAGGTTGATGCCCACTGTGCTGCAAACTACTGAAAGTTTGCAGAGACTCTATTTACGTCCAACACCGGCAGCTCTGAAGTCATTCAGTTGACTTCAAATAACTGCCCGTGCACCAAAACCGCCCGTGCACCAAAACTGCACCGTGACCAGCTCACCCGAGCGGGCAGGTCCACTCCCTGGGAGCCGAATGGAAGCGATTTTACCAGCACACATTTTGGATAGAGGCTCCGCAAGCCCGGGGAGGAATTCGCCCCACAAAGGGCCCGAAGTGTTTACTGGGGGCTCTGCAGCAGGGCTTGGCTCTGGCGGCGTAACCCACCTCCTGCAGCACCGCCAATCACCCCGGGACCGCTCGGGAATGCAAAATTATTGAGGTGCAGGCCCTCAAGGGGGGAAAAAAAAACGTTACAAGCACTAATTAGGGCTTGTGCGTGCACAGATGTTCCACTGGTTTAACTTGAACCGGATTGCGTGCCCAAACGTGGGGATACAGACAGGATTAACGCTGATTTAAGGTTGCCTACACCCAGCGTCGCTGCGCCGATGCCACGCTGCGCTTTCAGTACAACCGCAGCGTTTCACACACTTCAGGAGCGTCTCGATGAAGTTTTTTCTCCTGCTTGCTTCTACAGGAGGGCGAGGGCTGGGTCTGCCTGGGTGACGGGGCGGTTATTTATGCTCAACCCTCTGCAGCTCACCGAGTGCGGGGACCCCTCCCAAGTGATGCTGTCACCCAAAGGGACAGATGCTCTCAGGGGATGTCAGAGGACTGTGCCCCACGGTTTGCAGGGCTGGGCACACCCCGGTGGGCACACGGCAGCCCCTGGGGATCAGCCACCGTGCCCACGAGGAACCCCAAAACCACAGTGCCTATGAGGAATCCCAATTTTGCCACCGTTCACGGTGTTCTGGAGATCTGCCTTCCCCATCCCTGGAATAAGGATACCCCCACTTCTTGGGGTACCCACGCTGCCCTGGGTGGGGGTCCCCGCTGCTTGGGGGGTGCAAGTCACCACGGGGCCACGGGGAGAGTCCCACACTGCCCAGGGGGTTACACACTGTGGTGGCGTGGGGAGGGTCCCACGCTGGCTGAGGGGTGCATGCCCTGCCCGGGGCGTCCCCGCAATGCCTGGGGGTGCGTGCACGGTCCTGCCCGGGGGGTCCCCACA
>VZSZ01004322.1:0-70047 GCA_013398815.1 Ibidorhyncha struthersii
AGGAAAGGAAAGGAAAGGAAAGGAAAGGAAAGGAAAGGAATTTTTTTGTTTTTAAATAATAAAAAATACATTGCGTACAGTAACCAAGCAAACACAGAGTGTTTGACAGTGCAATAGTGTGAGCCAGATCCCCTGTTGATATAAATCAAAACAGTCAGTGATGTTGTGCATATTTATACGGGCTATAATTCTGCCTGTTAAATCTTTAGTTTCTGTTAAATTTGGAGGAATATAAACAAATAACTTACAGCCACATGTATTTTTCAGCTTGATTCCATTTGTCAGACTATGGTACCTTAATAATGTGTATTCTGACCCTAACAGTCCTTTCAGCCTGTAGGTGGGTATAGCCTTTAAAGAATATGTACACTGGAGCAGATTCTCAACTGGATAGACTGGCTCTTTAATTTGAACTGCTGTTACTTTACTTTATATTTCCAAGTCTCTGTTTACAAGAAACAGTAAAGTTCCTTTATTTAACTGAGAGTAATAGGAAGCATGAGCTGCCCAAGTACTCGTGAAGGTTTGTTCCTCTCTGTACAGCCCTCAGCTGTCGCCTTAAACACTGCCCCTGACAAGGCATTGGGAGTGTATGGATTTACCTGGCTACCCCTTGCATTGTTGTTGATGAGAACACTTTATATGGAAATTCCTCCATTGAGAAAAGATTGTGTCTTTAGCACTGCTGGGGGACAGTGACAAGGAGTAAGGGTGCTACTACCAGCAATGCCTGAGGCAAAGTGTGTCTACAGTAGTTTTTGAGCACCCTTCAGAGTCTATGTTAAAGTCCTTATTTGCTGCCTGCAGCACCAGAAGAAAATGGCCCTTGGTTTGGGCAGGGGCTGTTCTCCTAAGAGATGCAGCGTGGCTGCAGCTGGGCTGTGGAGCAGCCCTGCCACTGGTACAGCTGTGCAGGGAAAATGGACAAGAGACGTCCGTAGTGCCTGCTCTGGCCATGCATCAACTGCTGAATGGGGAGAGCCAAGACCATCAAATCCAGGAGTGGCATGGTGAATGACATGCACTAGTTCAGCCTTTGGAGGAGCAGCATATATTCCTCTGTACAGCCACCCAGGTCAACTGGAGGAAAGCGGCATTTGGGCTTCAGATTGGTTTGCCTGATGTTGGAGCTTGGAGAGAAGTGCGAGGAAGGGAGGTGAAACTTCTCCACTCTCATCAGCTGGCACAAGGACCAGGCATTCATCACTATACAAAATAATATGATCAAGTACACAATTTCCACTGTTATGCGACCTGAAGAAAATTTCAATAACCACTCTCATTTTCATATGATAAATCTTCATCTATTTTTACGGACTATGAGCACAGAATTGTAGCAGAGATTCCTGCCTTAAGTATTTGCTGTTTACAAATCGGATTTTCTTTTGTTTCTGAGCATGCTATTCCAGCAGAAAATCCTTTGTAAATGCCTAATTGCTTTGTAGGCCACACACTATTTGATCCTGGTGGTCTATGAAGAACAATAAAAGTAGACTTACAATAGCCTTCTTTAAATCATGCTTGGCACTTGACCATGAACATGCATGTATTCTGAGGTTTCCATTTATTAAAAATCCAGCACTTTTTATTGAGCAAATTAATGGTTCAAAATCACAATGAAATACCACTATTACAGCTGATCTTACCTAGAAAAATATGGCACTAAACCTAACGAGAATGAACTGTTCTCTCTCCATTTTACATATGCTGCCGACATCCATATGTGGCATTACAAAAACTGTCTTTGGCCTTTTTAGAAAAATCTTAATGTGTATTTAAATGAAAACATAAGTGGGCTACAATCCTCTGAAGTACTTTATTCAATTAACTCTTTTTTTTCTTTCCTCAGTAGAAAGATTTGAATTATTTTATATTGTTTTGCTCCCTGAAAGTCTCTAGTGTGATTACTATGATGATGCCATTTGTGCCACTCCGGGTACATTTTTTACGTATTTTTCATTTATAACTCCTTGATTCAGATTTTTATGATGAAACCATTAGAGGTCCAGTCCTGTAAAAAAGACTTAGATCCAGGTTCTGGAAACACACATATACATATGCTTAACTTGACTGCTGAGAGTAGTCCTGATAGCGAAGTTAAGCTTGGCTGTAAATGCAGTACGGTGGTTTTCTCTGTTTCAGTAGTCCTGCTAGCTGCAATCGGACGAACCAGCACATGAAATTAAGGTTGGGCATATTGTGTACGTCCAAGGCTGAAGTTTTCTCTGGGATGAAACTATAGGATCTCAGGTCAAATGCAGCCGATCCTAAGAAAAAAATGGAAGCAAATTATTTCAGCTGTTATTATGTCACATAAATGAAAGATACAAGAATGGTGTGATATTAGATACCTTTTTTAACTTATGAAACTTAAAAAATTATTTTTAAATTAAATTTTGCAGGTCATTAGTCTTTAAAAGGCAGAGAAGTGTTGAGGGCTATTTTGAAAATGCCAGATAACTAATATTTTTTCTAACTGGTCATTCATACACACATACACCCACAACCTAATTTTAAAAATAATAAATTTCGTAACTGCTCATAGATTGCTATGTATGTGCAGCAGCCAAATAGACATGAAATGCTGAAACAGATTTAATGGAGCAGTTGTAGTCTATTGAGGTTAAAAATCTCCTGTCTACAGGAATTTAAATATGCATTTAAATAATAGCCCATAATAATTCAAAGAACTCTTATGCTGTATAGAAGAAATAGAATAGCTGGTAGTAGAAAGTCAGCCAAGTTACCATAAAGATACTTAGGGAACCCTGTAGCATGCGGGTTCATAGGGTGGGGAATGATGCCACGGACAGCACTGGCCCTTACTTACCCAGGCTGTCCACTTGGCTTGCAGAGAGGAGATTTGGCAGCCAGGTTTTGAGCCTCTCGCTCACATTCCTCTGTGGTTATTCATTCACACAATGTTAAAACCAAAGGGATTCCTTGGGAGAATAGTGTTTCTTGCCTGTGGGCAATGGGTTCTTGATTTGACTCCAAGAAAGTGAGATGCAGCAAGGTTGCGCTGCCCAGCTGTGGTAAAGTGTTTTGGCAAATTGGCATATAGTCTTGGCAAATGAGACATGCTGAAAGGCATCTGCTCCAGCACACCACTTCCAAATCAGCACATGCTTTATCATCTCTGTTTACCGAAGAGACTGTCTTTCTTCAGTGGGACAAATGTACCAAACAGGAGGTCATAATCCTTGCCAGCATTTTGCGATGTGGTTTTTGTATGTTAACAGTCCCATTTGCTCATATTTTCTCTTTCTTGGTATATTATGTTAGTTAATGACATCTGTGGGCTTCTGTGTATTTTCTGTACTCATACATTGAAATCCTGAGCTTGCTAATGAACACTCACACAAACATCTCCTTGATAACAAAGACACTAGTCACAACAGTAAAGTTATTCATTAGTTTAAACTCATGAAAAACTGTGCCTGTAGGATTAGTGCCTTAATTTCTCTTCCTTTTTTGTTGTTTGTTTAATATTTAAAATTGATTTAAGTAGTTTTTGTCATTATGATTAAATACAGGTGAAGAGAAACACTTTTGGATACTTATCTTCCTTTCATCTTTATTAAAGTTTTTCTTTTATTGAACTGGAAAAAATATTAAACTTTTCACCTAGACAGCAGGTTGAAGTATGACAGTGTAATCCAGATGGGAAACACAGGAAGACTTGGATAAAAGAAAATGAACTGCAAAGGGGCTCAAGCTGACAAAGCTGACAATGCTGTAACACTACTTTTGACTCAGTCTTGAGCTGTTTGTTTTTGCAACGAACACAAGTTGCCATTATAACATTTGCCTGTATGAAAAACTATGGCAAGACTTCAGTTTCCATGGTGACGCTTCTTTTTTCATCCATATTTATCATTAAAAAGCAGGAATCCCGCCCTTTTCTACCTGAGAATTTTACTTTTAGCACTTAATAATTGAAGCCAAAGCTGATTTATTTTTTATGTCAGGGTGTCTTACACACATTCCTCTATCAGTGAAAACTCCTGCAGTATTACAGTCATTTATTGTAAGTAGTTTATTCCATACATTACTTCAGGAAAATATTTCCAGGTTTGAAAATTAGAGAGTGGCTTGCCTTTCCTCCCCCCAGTTTCAATTGGCACCACAGGGTATCGGGGATAAGCTTTCAAACTATTTCAGAGCACACACCGCTCTACACACAAAGCTTTCGGCTTCATTAATATGATGTGCACGAGACACAACATTTTCTGGTTCTTGCCAGTGACCAGCGAATACTTGGAAGAGTAAAATATTTTAAAAAATTAACCTTTTTGGAAACAGAAATGCTCTGTCTTTACCTGGTTGGCAAACTTTTGCATTTACACAGCAGCATTGCTATTTTTCCCCCCTCCACAACAGAGCTGAAACTAATAAATAAGCTAGGATGGCCACCGTGTCAGTTTTCCTGTTCTTCAAATCCATACTTCAGCTGGCAATTTGCTAACATTTCTCAAGTGAAAAAAGTTAGAAACTCAATCCAAAACAATTTTTCCTTTCTCAGGATCCCAAGCTGATGCCTTTTATTAGCAAAGCTTTGTATGGTGGAGGAAAGATACCCTGGTGAAATATGTTGTCTAATTAGTTTTGAATCTAAAAGCACCAAGGATATGTGACATAATTAAATATACAAATGGTACTTGAACCTAAACAATTCTTACAGAAATTGAGGTAACATCAGAATGATACATTCAGAAATGTATGAAGCAGCAATGAGCAAGGTCTGTACACTATATATACTATCTGCAAGTGGGTCAGTCACCTTAGGTGCCTTGGTGTGTGCTTAGTATTTATAGTATTCTGTGTGTTTCCCAGTGTTTCCTAGCATAACTGAAAAAGCATCCTGTAAATTCATTACAAACTGGTGCCATAAATCCAAGCTGAGTTTGGGCAAACTGGTAGAAAACACTGTGATCTGGGATACTGTCACCATACAGTTATGGTGATGGGTATGGTATAAAAATGCAGTTATTTTTTAACTTAATGTCTAGAAGTCATTCCAGCATTACTCAAAAGTCAATGAGTACTGTAAGTGCAATGCAACTGGAGACAAACATCAGAAAAATGAGGATTAAGAAGTCCATAGGAAGAGCTGTTACATGTGAAAAATCATAGATACTTCCATCACTGTTTTCTTTCTGGCTTAAAACCAGACTACCCTGCTGGGCTGGCAGAGCTGAGCTCAGAGATGACAACCACCACTAGCATAAGAGCTGCAGTGCTGTGCACAGTGAAGACTCCTCACTGTGATGGGAGTGACCAGCACAGCAGGTTCTCCAGCCAAGGACCTGTTTCACCACCCCATGCCAACTCCTTCAGACCTCTAGGGATGGGAGATACATGTGGATGAGAAGAAAGCCACAATGTAATGCTGACACTTCTGCATTGCACAGATGGAACTGTGCTGCCTGCATGGAAGTGAAGGGAGATGAGACACCTTTGGTTTTCTCCTCAAACATCTCCTTCCAGGTGTAGGATGCCAGGGAGAGCTGCTCTCTGTGCATGGCCTCTGTGAGGACCCTATACTTCGATGGTGCAGTTCATCTGAGAGACTGCTTTCCCATTGTTTGGGGGCCTAGCTATTCTCATTTAAGAATTTTTGTTTTTTGTTTTTTTTTTTTAATTTATTTTAGGCAGAGTTGAACAGAATTTGTACACTGTTAAGCATTTAGGAGTAAAGAAGTAAAAGCTATCAGAAAAACAGATCAGTCATTAGATTTACATTACAATAAGCAGACAGCTAGATAGTTAAATAGATGCACGTACACATATATGTACTTCCCACCTACATTAGTGGTAATGTATTGATGGGCCATGAAGCAGTAAGAAATATTAATAAACTTATTAATATAGGACAGGACAAATACAGTATTTTATATATATATGTATAAAACCTATAGAATTTGTACATAGATTTATATGTGAAGTTAGCAGTTGAGCTTTTTGAAAGCAGTATCTAGGTTAAATTTTATAAAACATTTTTGAACTATTGGATGTTCTTATTTTAACTCTCTCCATCCTTTGTTTTCATATAACCCAACAAAGAAATTTTTTTCTTTCTGGTGACTTGGTTTCTCACAACACATGCAGCTGATTCAGCCTAGGTCTTGGTCTTTCTTCTGGATTTATTTATCTTCCATTGTAGAGCAGAGGTGGTCTTTCATATATGCACTAATAATGTTTACATTTCTAAAATGGAACACAGACTTTCACTTGAGGTAAAAGATCACAAGGTCAAGGAAACTCAGAGATTAGATCTTCTGCCTAAGCAGACTGCAGTGTAGTAAAACTTTGGAGATCTTGATTGGTGATGCTAATACCCGGCTTCAGAGCTAGAGGCCAAAGCCTTTTGCATACCAGCATTTTTGTTGAAATTGCCTTCTAAAATTTCTTTTAATTACCCACTCCCACCAGTGAAACCCCAACCAACCTAACTAGCAATTGGAAGCATTAACATATTTCAGCTTCGTGCTTTAACCTCAGCATGATCCAGCCCTGGTAGATGGTAGGGATCCACCAGCATCCTGGTAGCCCAGGATGCCAATCCACCAGCTGCCCACTCACACCTCCTGCCCATGGCTAATGGAAGTGCATTGGTGGCAATGAAACCACGGGAGATGTTAATAAACTCACTAATAGTAGAGGCAGGTTGAACACGTGATGGTAATTTTTAGTAGAACACCTATCAACAGCTTTGAAATGAAGAAAGTGAAAGTCAACATCTTGGAGACAAGGCTGTTTGGGTAACAACGTCCCTAAACAATTAAGTCTGACATGCTGCAGAAGATCTCTAGAGATAGGTTAACTCATGAGTTTTGAATTAATTGGTGGTTACATATAATTCATTCAGATATGGTGAGACTAAATTAGTAAAAATACTTGGGAAGATATTTAAGCAGATTTTCCTAGGAAGTCTTTTTGCCCTGCATAAGAGGTCAGCATTATCTCCATGATATGCATGTCATTTCTACATGTGGTCCAAGTATACCTCTTGCTTTCTCAGTCCCCACATTGTGCTTTGGGACAGAAATTTGATGGAAACTTGGGATGGACCTCATTCAGCCCTATATAGATTTTGCACCTGTGTCTAAGTCAAGAAGTTGAGTTTAACTTTCTCTGTTGTGCTGTTGTACCTGTAATAGTTTAAGACTGCAAGAAAGGTAAAGAAAATAGGAGAAGTAGCACCTGTTCTCAGACAATCTAAGATAGTCAAAAGATACAGGGGATCTAAAATAATTTCTGCTATTTTTTCTTGCTTTCTTTCAAAATAATCCCATGGAAATATAAAAAAAAAAAAATCAGCAGAAAAAGATTTGCCTAAATTATCAGTTTTTTGACTGAAGTATTTTGACATTTTTGATCTGAAATGCTGCTTCTAGTTTGTCAGCTGGAAACAAATGTTTGTTTTGGGCAACATCGATCCACTTCATATTTTGAGTGTCTCATGGGAATGGTAGTTCTCAGACTCTTACACCCTCCTTGTTCCCTTGGTCATGCTTCACAGTCAGACCACTACTCTCGCAGTCAGCAGTGCCCACTCCCTATTAATGAAGTACTACGATGCTCAAGGGAGAGAATATGTAAATCCTCCTACTTGCAAAAAGCCCCTATTGCTGGGCTTTGTGTAGGAATTATTGTTGCAATACTGAGAAAGGAAAACATTTCCTTCCCAGTGGTTAAGTCTGTAAAACTACTTGCCTGTTCCCTGCAACTTCCCTCTCCTTCTTTGCAGAGAGATCTTTTGCTCTCTTGCAAGGTGTTGTGTGTTTTGTGTTGTCCCTTTATATCCCTGAAATCTAGAAGCGCCTTTCTTTTGTACTGAAACACATGTAAGGGATACCGTGTGTGGATGTTCCAGCTGTATAAATCTACACAGATCACAGAGGCGGTGTCCAAACTTGCAGCCATTTATTGGCTAAACAGGAGAAAGTGGCTTCTGTAAATGGTGAATGAAATGGGGACTATTAACCTTCCTGGAACCAAGTCCGTGGGTACAGAATGCCACGAGAGATGAGAAAGATAACATGGATGCCTGAGCAGAATCAGAGGCGTATATTTAGTTGCAACCACTATGAGAATGGAGCCAAATCAGTCCCTGCAAACCCAGACGACTTCAGGCTAGAGTTCTGATTCCAGCCAGTTGCTAAAAATAACATGAAAGCTGTGGTGAAAACTGATAAAAGCTTGGAAATACCAAGCTACAGCTGGTCACTGGGCTCGATTCACTGCTGAATTAAAGCCCCTTTAAATATCTTTGGCAGGGCAAAGGGTCTTTAAAGTGAGTGTGAATTATATGGTTAAATACTTGCAGCTGATTTATCACAACTTGTGTTGCTGTATAAGGTTATGGAAATATATGTTGTCTAGTCTTATTTTCCTGAGCTGTGCAGGTCTAAGGAACTGATGTGTTTGCAGGATAGCTGCAGCCAGAATACACAGAATGCAGTGGGGTGTGAGAGGCTCAAGCTTGAAAAAAAAGCTCCCATTTGTCAGTATAGAAGGTTGTAATGTACCAAATTATATCGACATTTAAATTAAATTATTGGTACTAAGTAGAAATTAAAAATGCTAGAAACAAATTTAGACTGCATCCTATGTAGGCTTCTATATCTGGCTGCAATAATTGTACATATATAAGTAAAATTCAAGACATATATCATATTGTTCAGTAAGCTCTTTTTTAAAGATGTTAAAAACCTAAAGTTCACTATGTAAATGCCATCTAATTAAATGACTTCACCTTGGTTTTAACACCATTATGCAAAATGCCCAGACAATGTTTTTCTCTGGGTTCAGCCTAACCCAGCTGAATCTCTTTTAAATAGGTATAATTGGTGATTTTCTAGATCAAGGGTCTTACTCAGATCAATGACAGTAGCTTGTGTATATTGATTACTAACCATGCCTATGAAAATATCATTTGTTACCTCGGGAATGATAGTGGAATGAACAAGCTAACTCCAAATTGGAAGGGGATCAATGTGTTGCATGTAGATAAAAAGAAGCATGTTACCTGAGAGAGCATCAATTTTTCATGGACTGTGGACAAAACACGAAAGAAAACGGAATTCACTAGGTCAGACACTTAATTACTGAGGTCTTGTATTATTTTCTTCTAGCAGAAGAGTGAGCCAAGTTCATTTTTCAGTCACAGAGAAAGAGGAAATTCCCTAAACCATGCTGAAAAATTAAAAGTGAAGATACATGCGGTGGTATTACAATCATACTTAATGGTTTAGAAACAGAGACTAGTGTATCATGTTGTAATAAGTACTCCTGGGCAGACATGCTAAACCACCCAGGGGTTAACATCTTATGCACATAAACATCCCAAACATGTTCAGGCCTCCAGGAGAAGCTCACCTCTCCCCTTTTCCTCAGAGGTCTGAAATGAGGAGTAAAGTCTATCATATTCAAAAAGTACACCAAATTCAAAAAGTATATAATATTGGAATTGTATTCACAAACATGCTTCCTTGCGAGCACATATTTCTGAATATTTCTTCCCTTACTCTGGGCTTGACACCAAAGTGGATTGGCAGATGACGGCAGATCAGCTTTTTAGCTGTACCGGTGCAACAGAAGAAAGACTCAGTCCACGGCTCAGCAGCACTTACTGCAGTTTCAGGGAGGACGGGATGTTCTATAACAGAAAGGGACTTGAAGGACGAAGTTCCCCTTGTGCAGAGCTGCTCTGCTGAAGTGCAGAGCAACCCAGAGGCAAAGGACATGTGTTTGCCAAGCAGAGGAGCTTCAGATGTCCCAGAGCCATGATGGAGGATCCCCTGTCTCCTTAGACAGGCCCATGCTGCTGGCTGGCTCCGGGCAGTCACTGGGAAAGTCTACTGCTTGCTCTGTAGCGAAGGGGACATGATAGAGGAGAGACCTCCTTTACCTGGGGAATGATCTGATGGAAACACCACAAAGGCAAATTCTGTGGTGTTTTGGGACTGTGGCCTTTTGACTGTCTTGGTTATCCTTTTGGAATGCAGATAGCAAATGCCTGTGTCCTGGGCTGTGCTACGACACTCAGCAGAAGGTAACTCTTCCCTCTTTTCCACTCAGTTGGTTTATTCATGTTTACTCTATGGAACTCTATAGTAACTGAGTGAAGATCTGCTTCCACAGTACTGTGGGCCAGTGCTTGATGCGGTGCCAAGGGCTATATGGCCCCAGGTACCACCAGTGTGAGTACTGGTCTACAGGGACTTAGCCCATTCCCGACAATTACAATTCCCTGACACACTCCAGCCCTACCTAGTGGGGTCTGTAGGAAGTTACTCAAGATTAAAGTAACACAATTTTTATGCAGCATTTTAATGTTGAGAAAAAACAACACAGGTATTGTAATCAGTGAGGAAGAGTCGTGAACTGGAAGAGTCTAAATTGTTAGCCTGTTTTTCATTACTTCTACCTGATCTCCACCCTATGAAATTTCCACAGTGTTTCACATTGCAGTGTTGTGAAATGTATGGAATATACTGGCAAAAGTTCTGTTTTCTGATTTTAGCATGAGTATTCATTTTTTTTCCCCCTCCAAATAGAAAGGAGGAAGGTAAGGGAAGGGAATGATTCTAATTTCCAGGATGAAATTAGAAATATTGACTGTTCTCTTAACTAGAGGTGTAAGATAAAAAAGAAAATCTTGTCTTAATTCCACAATTTTATTTGCTTCTGTGATTTTGGGACCCATCTTGTGTTATTTTATTCACTTGGGAATTTGGAAATAATCAGTAAAATTATAGGTGTAATTAAAATCAAGAGAAATTGAATAGTTTTCAGCTGTATTAGCTTGAAGGATTTCCACCCTATGAGCTGACATAAGCCTAAACAGCCTGTACTTCTCAGATTTGCTTTTAACTGTGACAGAGTAAATACAGAAAACAAGTGAATACAGGTTTTCTACTTTATTAGGGAAAATACCATGTAGCCCCAGAGTTTGCAGATTATTCACTACCACTTCAAATAAACAATCTTCCACAGTGTTACTCCTCTAAAATATTTTTGGATGGATGAAACAAGCCAACTACACTCATCCACTGATAGAAAAGCATGAGAATTTGAAAACACAAGGACTACTGTGGTTCAGAGAATTTATAGCTTAAAGCAAACAAGTTAGCTTGAATGTTAATCCTTTATTTGTTTTTAAAAATTGAAGAAGGTAATAAAAACAACTCACAAAGAAGAATTTGGCATCTGGGTGTTTTGGAGTGAGATCCTCATCAGAAAAGAAAAAGTGTTGATATTAGTCAGCTAACCTGGATTCATGCTGTTTTCTGCGTCTGCTGCGGTTGTTTTTCCTTTGCTTCCAAACACTAGACAAATGCTAGCTTTCTGCTTTGTTTCAAGCAAGATGATTAAATGTAGACGCTGACTAGCTTGCAAAAAGGAAAGGCTGTCTCAGAGAATTAGCACCCTTATTATATGGTTCAGATTTTAAATCAAAATTAACAAATAAGGCTGTCACGCTATTGTATATGAACCATAGGGCAATTTTTACGTGTATAAACACTGATTAGCATTTCGCTTCGATTTGTTAATTTAATTAGGTATTTTCAGAAATTTTAAGTATTGTTTGAGTAGAACTGCTGTATTTAAAGCTTTTATATGAAGGTCACATGGGCAAATCTTGTTTTGCCAGGTGGACTGTCTACAGTGTACAGAGTCTTGATAAAAAACAGCTGCAATTGCCTGATACTGGTTAAGACTCAAAAATCAGACTGTGCAAACAAATATATCTTGGCCCTAGATACTTGCCACATCTGCCAACAATTAGTTATATATTGGGACTAGAAAGGGGCACAGAATAAACAAGATCTGATTTCAGAATAAGCAAATAAACAAGGAGCTCTGCATCATTATTCATCAAGTGGATGTGGAATTACCTAAGTTGTAGGCTTAGGTTCAGAGCTGTCAATCCTTGAGGTTTAGCTAAAAGTATTAGGTAACAAAAGATCCGATTGACAAATACTTTGCAGATGCTCTGGGAGCACGTTATCCCACCTGCCTGTCTACTCAAGAGTGCCACCCAAACACTCAGCCAGGGTGCTTCTGGGGGACAGATGCTCGGGGTGAACTGGCTGTGGTAGAAGAAAGAGCGATTTCTGAAGAGCTTCTTATCACAATTGTTAGGGATTCTACAAATCGTGGTGTCATTATGACACTGTTGATACCTGTGATGAGATATCCGTCTGTTCAGAATCAGGCGAGAATCTGAAACAAATGAATACTAACATTTTGGACTGAAAGGTAGTTTTTAAACCAAAGTGCTTTATGAGGGTTGAAGGAGGGAGGGAAGTTGAGACCCAGTGAAAATACTGAGGTTTCCTGGCTTGCAGAGTTAAGTTGCTGTGTAAAGAAACCATGAATCCTGACTCTCATCTTGCAGGAAAACTGTTCCAAGTTTTGAAGATTTTCCAAAACATTTTGACCTGTTTCTGGAGAGCATGAAAATGAAACAATGTTGAGTTTCTCTAACAAAGAAGCATTTAATGACAATAAAATTGACAAATAATAGGCCACGTTTACTTTACTATCTAGACAAAGCAAGTCTTTCTGATATCGTGTTTCACTTGAAAGATTGTATTCAATTAAAATCAAAGCAGGAAAGGAATTTTATTACCTGCAGGTAACATGGGATATGATATAATGACCCGCTTTCAAACTCCCAATCATTAAAACTCTCTAACTGGTGACCAGGGAGGACTTCAAATTCAGGTCCAACAGCTGCAAAATATGAATAAAAGCTATAGCTTAATTGAATCAGTGATTCTAAATCTTAATACACAAATGGCATGAGAAAATCAGGCGTGTAGAAAAATAAGTTTTCGCTCTGAAGTGTTACATTTTACTTTGAATAATTCTTCAGCTGAGTTGTACTGGGTAAAAGATAGTAAGACACTGCACACTGTCAGGTCTCTCTGATACCCCGATTTTATTCTCTCTAATGAACCCTCTGATGGTTGGCAACAGCAGTAACCTGCCAACAACAAAGAGCGAGCTACTGCTCCCTTGCGCAATGCAATTTCTATAGTGGACCAGGTCCAGAGCCCAATTATGTTGGAGCAAATCAAGAGTAAATATCCTTCTGAGGCCTGATCTGAATGACATATGAAAAAAGGCATTTTTGTGTCTGTGGAATGGGAATTAATGAGCATGTTTTTTTCATTACTAGATTGATAATGGTCATATAATCACAGATTCAAGGACCCTGATCACATATTCCACTGAAATCAGCTTCAAGATTTCCACTGATTCTGGCCAGCTTTCAGTCAGGCTTGCAGACAGCAAGCAGGCAGAGGTGAGCAGGGTATAAGTTATTTTTCCTAAGCTTTGGGGAAATCAATTTTATTCAGAGTATCTCTGAATTAGGACACAGGCCTTAAAGGGACCTCAAAAATAATTTCCTGTCCTTTTGTACAATGTCAGAGTCAATGCAGAAGCTTATAATGACCCATTTAGTTTTTATGGGATAACCAGTCTTAAGGGTTGCAATCATTTTGTTTTCTCATGGATCGGAAAGAAGAACATGTCCTGGTCAATAATACTGCAGTCATGTCTGAAAGGAAAATGAAGAGCTTTCCTCAGAAACACAGGTTTCAGAGAGGAGGCTATGATACCTCTCCTCCACACCTCAGGTTGCTGTGTTCAAAGTTCAGAGCTCACAAGGACATGAAACAGAATAAACCCTGAATTTTAATCCTACCTCACATTGCCTTAAAAGCTCACATATATACAATGGAATATTTTGTCTGAGTTAATTAAAAAACACTCTTTTCATCTTATTAACTATATTTAACCACCCAGTTGAAAGTTGCTTAAAAATCAGAAATTGGAAAGGAGCTCATTAAAAAGTGAATTAGCATTTCACTGATTTGAGTTTAACAAGATTGCATTTATACAGTACAGAAAAATTACCACTTTATTAGAAGTCATTTGTGTATTTAACTGCTGTATGAATTCACCTTTGATGTAGTGGAATAGTATTTGTATCAACTGTTAAGTATTATAAGGTAATTAGTCTTGCTCTGTTCTGCTTCTAAACAATGAGTTATTAGATGCATGTGATATGACACAAGACATGATTTGTGGCTCAAAAATCTCCATGAATCTATTTGGATATAACTCTATAGTGGCTTATCTTTATTCCAGGGAAATTATTACTTTAGGAAAAGTCTTAGAAACCTAATGCTGATCTGACAGGACTCTAAAGCCTAGTTTTTCTCTCTAACCAGCCTAAGAATCTGGAAACTGTCTGCAAGAAGCTTGGCGTGGTGTTTCTTCTGAGAAAGATGCTGTGGCTGAGTGACAGTGTGCTCAGAAGTTGTCCCGAGGCCTGAATACCCCAAGGAAGTTCTTCTCTGACTTTCGTGTCCTAAGATAAAACTACAATAGGAAAGAGAAGAGTATAAGTATATATTGCATATATCTAGAGGATATATGATCAACTTTGCGTTCTGGTCCTTCCTGATGCTTGCAAATGCAGAGGGATATTTTCAAACCACGTTTCAGAGTCATCAGCTCTTCTCTTATTGAGGAATCCAAGTGGTGCGAGAGTGAAGTGCTCCAGAATGATGTAAATGTACCATTTAAAATGAAGCCAGGATTCTCCCTTGAGTCCTACTGTCTTTCATATCAAGGCCACAACATCATTCAAAGTGGAGAAAGAAGGAAAGAAGGAAAGAAGGAAAGAAGGAAGAGAGGAATGGAAAGGAGGGATGAAAAGAAGGAAAGATGGAGGGAAAAGAAAGGGAAAGGGAGGGAAAGAAAAAGAAAACATTTCACAATACTTTTTTTTTGTCCAAACTACTGGGAAAAGATTGAATACATTCAGCAGATTCTGTTCTGGGATTGTCTGTCTAAAAATCCATGTTATTATGAATGACACAAGCAAAAAACCCATTGCTAGTGCAGAAAGGTTTTATCTTTGAACAGTATTTCAGTGGTTTAAAGGGATATTCCCCTTCATGGCTATGGTTAGGGACATAAGGGTGCTTGACAGAGACTCTTAATATTTGGTGAAGTTCATGCAGAAGAGCACACTTCCCAAATAATCTCCTAGAAGCATGTTCTAGTCTTAATTTACAAGGGATTCCATCCTCATTCACTTTTTGTTTCCCTTAAAAAGTAATATAAACATTGCCACATTTAATTTGCCTCATATTAATTTTACCATGTGCCTATTTTATAAAGAAATGTGATTGGAAATTGTAACTCATTCCCACAAGTCATGCAAAAAATTTGATTTTTTAAAAGCTTTCAAACCTCAGCAACTTTCAGCCAGTTTCAGAAAGAAAATTTACTGGGGAAACCCCCAAACTGTTACTTCTCATCTGAGTCAACATTTCATTTTTCTTTCCAAGACCTATATTTTTAAAAGCAGGTAGAAGCACGATCAGCTGCAACTGCTATCATATTCTGCATTACAGCAAAGGTTGGTGTTGTTTTAAATGGTGTTTTTGTCCCAGTCTTGCAAGAAGAAGAGAAAGCACCAAGGATATTACCTAGCTAGACAACGAGTCTCCCTCCCAGATTCTGTTAAACTATTCTGTAAAACTTGTGTTCGTCTCTCTAGGCGCTTATGGCTTATATGTTTCTGAGAATCCCTTTTAGCAGTTTAAAAAGAGGCAAAGGTCCCCAGTTTCTCTTATCCTTTTTTTTTTCCTCAGTCTTGAAGAGGTTGATAAGTTTGTGTGTGTGTCTGTGTGCATTATTCAGCTATGGATGCTTACTTGTGTAAAATAATGGATTCATTAAGGACAGCTGAATTAAAAAAGTATGTGAACTTTGTTCTAAAAAAAAATCTTTATTTTCTAATTATTGTGAATGAATTCACAGGTTCCTACATGTTCCCTTAAAAGCTTAGTTTCCAGGGTTTGCATGCCTCTGTTTGTAGGACAAGAGCTTTATTTCCGAAGGGTAAAGCAGAATCTCCTGGATAACTATTGCCAAATTCCTGGAGGAATTTGTGACTATCAGGATGGGCTCTTTTTTTGAATTTTGTCTTAGGATGGAGAGTGACAGCATGCAAAGTAGATCACCACTTGTATTCACAGGGAACTGCCTTACCTAAAAGATGGGCTGCTGCTTACTGCAGCAAGAGACCCTTCACAGAGAGACCCTGACATTTTCTACCTGGCTCTGGAGGGTTAGAATGGAGCCTATGGAGTTACTGTGTGCCCCATTCTATGGCAGGTTCAAACGTAAGGCTTAACATGAGGTTCAAATTTCTGGTAATAATAAATGGGATGCATGTATATATATAAAAATTACTGTAAAAGTCTGAATAGCCATCAGTGGTGAGTATTCTGAGAATGAAGATTAACTAAGTAAAAGGCATATTCCTTCAGGAGTGAGATATGCTATGGAAGAAGCAAATGCTTGTGTCTTTCTATGAGTTTTTCTCTTGGTAAAACTATCAGGCACAACAAGGTGAAAAAATCTCTGTGTAAAGAATGAAAAGCTTTCTCTTCTCTCTCCTCCCTCTCCCACCCCCCCCAGCCTTCTTCACTGTCCAAACCATTTTTTCCTATTTAAATATGGAAAAGCCAAGCTCTGAATACATTATAAAAGAAGGTGTTGAAAGAAGATTAATAAAATGTGTGTCATCTTTCGCATTCATGGCTTCTATTACAGAGGGACCTGGAAAGGCTGTAGTGCACACCTCTGTCATCTTTTCCCTAGACATAAAATAGTAAGGAAGGCATAGATTAGAACTGAACATGCTTCGATTCTTGTCACTCGCATACAAATGTATGTGGATGACATAGCACTGCTTAGAGTAAATCTGTTGCAGAGATAACTCTCCCGTCTCATACTGATTCCAGTTCTACTTGTTACTGGTTTAATGATAATAGATGTGTGTTAAATGGAAATAAGTCGAGGTCATGGTTTTGGAGCATCAGTAAAATTCATCAGCCTGAGTCCGTCTTCCAGTATCTTCTCTGACCTGTACTAAAACTTTTCTTTTTCAGATGACTTCTGTGAAGAATTCTTATAGTGTTGCAGCAGTATACTCCTGTATGATATTCAGAGCCCCTTAATAGGGAAATTATAGTACCTGTCAAATTGATGTTCAAACACTACTGTGCTTCTGTGGGATAGTTTTCAGTTGCTTTGTTATTTTTTATTTCCAAAGGGAAAGACATATTTGTATCAAGTTGAGCTAAAGATATTTATTATCACAGTATGTTATATAAAACAACCAGAGTGTATAAAGACTGATTATTGGCTGAATATTTTGCAATTTACAGTCTCAGAATGAAACATCCTTTTTTCTCTTTTCAGTTCTTTGTAAAGCCATTTGTAATAACCTTGTTTTCTGAAAAGAGTATGCCAACAATTGCTCATGTAAGAATGCACTATTAATGGAGCTAAGCTCAAAACCAGTCACGTGTTTAGCTTTCTTCAGTTGTGGGCTGCTTTATTTAGGACATGGATGGGACTGCTGTGTCTGTGCACAACCAGCTCTCTGAAGTTGCCCACTTGTCTTTGGAGGCCTCACGGCTCTTTCAGCTTGGCTGAGCTGGAGGTAAAAATCTTTGCTGGTTGGTACTTGGGCAGTGAAATGACTGTTTCACCAAGATGTGTTGAGGAAGTAGTAACAGTGCATACTCCACGTTCATTGCTTAAGTCAAAATGCTCCTGGTTCTGAATTTGCTTTGCTTGTTCTGGACTTGTCACCTCCTGTATGTCAGATTTGGGACTTAGGAGGTTTCATTCTGCTATTCATTCTCATTAGCGTAAGTATGGAGCCATTTGACCAACCAGGAGCTTTGTTTTATAGATACAGGCTATTTAATTTTGCTTAATTCTTCTATTCTTCTAAAAGACATCAACCAGACTTTACATTTGGAAATTATACAAAATTAAGAGGTGTCGCAAGTAACTGTGAGGACAGAAAAATAATATGGGGGCTGCGGAGCTTGGTAATATGCAGCGAAAATAAGTTCACATAGGTGAGAATCAAAGCAGAAAAATGCAAAATAACATATTATGAGATGAAGGTAATATGAAACAGAGATATTCACCAGGAGGATAATACTTGAAAAGTTGCCAGGTCACAAGGGCCTACTGTGAGATAGTACAGCAAACTGGCTGAACTTACAACGTGGCACAATGGAAAAAAAAAATGCAAAGCATAGTTGATGCAGTGAAACTGGTTTTGATAGAAGAAAATCTTTATTTGCCCTTTTGCGTCTGCAGAATGTCTTGAGGCAAAGTCACTGTCTCTTGTTAAGTATTTTATTCTATCCCAATTAAAACCGCAGATTTTCCACAAAAGAGGAACTTTTTAGTACCATTGTTCTGCCTGCCAGCATGTATGGCTACCGCTTTTCTGAGACTTTTTAACTGCTTTGTTTGCTTATACAATAAAGGTCTTATCAAGGACTGCTTGAAGATAAAAGAGCTAGTTTATAACTTTTTAAAGTCCAGCCTGAATCAGCATAAAGCAAATTGTTTTAACAGTATTATCTCGGAGTTCTGAATTTAAGGTGTAATAAACAATCAGCCCAACATGATCCCTCTATGTTCTCTGTATAGTGTCCAACAAATCTTAGAGATGACCTTATAGTAAGGATTTGTTAATGTAATTTTTTTCTTTTTTTTTAATCCTAACACAATGGTCTTGCCAACTGATTTAGTTTTGCCAAATCTGATCTGATTTACAGCTGCAATCAGATGAGATATTTTCCTGACAGAAGAAAAAGTGAATACTTCCCTTCAAATCATTCATTTGGTCCTGCAATGAAGAAGTAGAAATTGGGTCAGCAATAAAAAATATCAAGCTGTTTCAGATACAGGAGTCTATGAAAGTAATGATCAAAATGAGGTCACTGAATTATCTGATTCTGAAAAAAAAATTTGTCTGCATGCACTGGAGCTTGAGGGTCATAGATACTGAGATGAGAGCAGGACTGAATATGCCTGGAGACCATGAGAAGCACTTGAACTTGTAGCTGCTGTGATCTTTGGTTTTGGAATATTCTCCTTGAAAGTGATACTTCAAGGATTGGCATCAGAACTTCTAACCAAAATGATTGATTGTTTCTTTGACAAAATTTTGTTTATTTCTCCTCCCACAGGCATTACTTCTGAGAATTTCTTTATGGGTCCTGTCAAGAACGCAGTTATTTGTGAGGCATCCGTGGGTGTTGTGTACTCCAGTTTGAACATTCTCTGAGCAATGCTTTTTCTGGAGTCTTAAATAGTCTGAAAGGCACTGTGAAAAAAAAATGGATGTGAATTAAACCCTCAAAACCCCACATTTTCAGTCTTTTAATTCTTCATCAATGCAAGTGAAAATGTCTGTCACAGCTGTCATGACTCATGTACTCCATTATTTTTAAAATGGTGTGTGTCTTCTGACATTGTGGCATTCCTGTGCTGCTATGAGTGGGTAGATGGAAGAGAAATTTAACCAGTTTAGCTGTTAACTTTTGATTAGCCACTTTCCTCCTGCATCATGAATGCAGGGACAACTGAGAAATCTCACTGAGTGGTTTTGAGTTGTCTGTAGTCCCATGACATGATGAAAAACGTCTGTTCCCATCGGAGCAGTTCCTGTGTGCAGGGATAGTCTTCTTCAGAGGAAATCAGTGGAAGAGGCTGGGGGAAGTGTTCCCAACACCATAGCCCCAGGTTTTCCACTCACTGCTGAAAGGCAGGGAAGCATATGTTATGCACGGAGCCACTGTGTATCTTCTCTGAATATGTCACCTTTTAAGATACAAAAGTGCTTTCCGTACATGAAGGAAAATACCTTGAGAAAGCACACAAGCTCACTGAACCAGGTCTTTCTGATTGTTCACATTTTGGATCCTGCTTGTGTTCTTCAGCACAGTTGCAAATGATGCACATGTTAACAAATCAGACCTTTGAAAAGTGAGTTGAAGGGAGTACTGATGCATGAATGAGCCAGTGGCACGAACTTTTGTAGTTACCATAGGTTAGTGGATACACAGGAAATTTTTTACTCTTCGGTAACTTCTTCGTATGTCTCGGAACTTCATCTTTCATTTGAACTGTTTGAATTTAAAGGCTCCATATTATTATCTAAAACTAAGAGCAGAACTGGGGTCCCCATGCCTATTAAATGTAGAATGTATTTTTTTCTGTTTTCTTTCTTCATGGTGACTGTAATAAGGTATTACTTATCCTTCAGATACATCAGTGCAAAGACAGGTGATCGTTTCCCTGGACCAATAAATTACCTAATTTAGGGCCAAATTTGAAGCCAATTAAAAGATCAAATCTGATTTTGATGTCTTTTTTTTATTAGTATAACTTTAATGACTCTAGTGGAGTTGTTCCTAATTTAAATGAGAAAGGAATGAAGCCAACATCTCTGTTAGAAGAAATAGATTTGAATCACCTGGCCTCGTTAGCCACTTTCTCTATTCTGAGACACTTGCCTTCAGTGACTTCTAAACTGCCTGGCTTCACTCTAAGTCCTTCTTTCAACAGTCATGGCTTTGAGAAGAAAGACTGATCCAAACTTGTTTACCAGGCTCCCTCAACTTTCATGGAATTGATTTGCATTATCACATACCAGAACAGAAAAATAGGTAAATTATATGTCTTATTAAGTGAGAAAAGCATGAGTTTAAGATATTGTTGCTAGGCTACTTGCAGGTCACCTCCAAAAGACACGAACAAGCACTTTAAGGAAGGAGCACATGAAGTACAGTGATTATCTTACTGAATATAAAGCCTTTTACTACAACACATTCTTCCTTTTTATTTAATTTTCAGTGTGTTTAACAGCCTTAATTCCAGTGGAGGTGACCTACTGATGGCAAAATGGTGAAACCACTGTGTTTTGGACATGAAAATTCAGGTTTTAGACTAGAAGAAAGAACCACTTCCATCAATACTGAAAAAAATAGTCATTGAAGATGTTGTCATCTTCATAAAATCATGTCTGATACTTTTATGATGGAAGACAACTGACATCCATCTTAGAAGTCTCCTTAAGATTTCTGTATTAATTATGTAATAATGTGAACATATTCAGATTAAAATAAACTGTCCATGCGTGAAGATTTCTATACTGATACGCAACAACCTAATTCTTCAATGAAAAACGGTCAAAGTGTAGTCACTATGGGAAAGCAGTGATGGTAAGAAAAACAGATGGAAACTCCTCTCCGTTAGTCCTTCCATTCTTGCAAAACCGATCCCAGGTGCAAGTATAAAACTGTTATCAATGTCACTCCCAAATGTGCCTGAAACAGTTGGTGATCCCTATGTTCTGGCACCTGAATTGGGTTCCTAGCGAAAACAATCAGTGAAACCTATTAGACACTGCGCACCCTGCAACCTGCGTTTGGGGAGCTGAACCAGTCTCCTGAATCCATTGACTGCAATAGAAGACATTTACCAAGCTCATATAAGATCATCTTTCTGTGAAGACCACAATTTCAGTATCTTCATCCAGAAGGTGAATCCCACTGAATCCCACCCTCAGGTTAAAATTCAGTTGACTAAACAGAGGGTGTCTCACATCATTATGAGTAATTTGGAGTTAAGCAGTTTCTTGTCAGCAACTGCTGATCTAGTGACCTAGATAAGAACACCTCTAGAGTGACTTTTACTAACCTTGAACATTTCAGATAATCTAGGGCATTTCAAAGAACAGAAGACACCTGCATGGTTGCAACTGTGATAAGTCTTACCAAAGATGTACCTACATCAGTAGGAGATACATATAGACTTATTGAGGAAACCATTACACCCATGTAATTGCAGCTTCAATAGAAAAACACAAAAAACTTCTCACTTGGTCATTTACAGATGGTTTCCAAGATCACTCTAGGTCCAGGTATACCTTGAGCCTGGTGTTTGTATCATGCGGTAATACAGAGAATGTGATTTCTCTGCCACCTCTCAGGCACACCAGCATGCTGTAAAAATATTGACCAGACTTGTTAAATTCCAAAGGCTGTTAGAAGCCATTGGCATTTACAGGCTGAGAATATGGTACATTACTGCAATCTACTTTCTGTTATGACGTTTCTGCTCATGATACATAGTCTTCCCAACAACTCCACAAATTTAGAGCTGAAACTTTACCAAAGAGCTTGTGTATGTGTCTTGTTTTGTATGCTGATTAGCTTCATATTATGCCGTGTGAAATCTGCCACATTGTATTAAGGGGATATGCTAAAAGTAGTATACATCTGCAGTTTTTCTGTTCCTATGCTGTAGGAATCCATGGTATTCCTTTCAAGGTTCCTAACATTTTTAACCTATGGTCTGTGGATCTGACCAAGGTTCTTTTTTGCCAAGTAGAAGAGTCTAAAAATTCAGCTGGCTGAAAATTCGTACCCCATTCAAGTAGGAATCCTGAAAGAATCCTTCCTCCTCTAAATATACCAAGTAAGTGATCTCATGAAAAAGGAAGAATACATTCTTTCATTTCCTTCACTGAAAAAGAAAGAATTCCCTGAAGTGGCCTTAAGATTGTATGGCACTTCAACCTTCATATGGAGTCTGTAGACAAAACCAGAGGCCAGCTACAACCTCTAACCAAAGAAAGCCTGTACTTGAAATAAGTGAAGAAAAAAGGTAAACTATACCTACCAATAGGTATAGTTACAGCATTTCAGCCCCAAATTCTATCAAGTTGGATTTGGCACAGCATCCTTAAAGGTTATTTTTCCAGGATTTCAAAGGATATTAAATCAGAAACCTTCCTGAAAGTTTTCTACTGATTGCATGGGTTCTCCATATAGAATTCTATGACAGATAAAAAAATGAAAAAGAAAAAAAGGAAAAAAAAAGAAAAAACATGATTACAGAATATTTTAAAATAACATTATTTTTAATAAGCAGAGATTTCAGAGGAAGAATTCATTTGGAAAAAAGAACTGAATTAGCTTAAAGCTTGCTAGATTCTGTAGAATTAGTTTGCTTTCTATTCAAGATACAGTGGGAAATATAGAAACTGTACATTCATTCTAATTAGTATTGTTTGCTGCTGAGGGTTATTTTTAGACAAAAAGTATTATTCAAAAAACAAACCCAAATGTCAGTTTCTGACAAATAGGCATCCTTCACCAAGCATTAAATGTGGACGTGCAGATGATAGTAACAAATAATAATAGACATCTACCTTTTTACATTTTCATGATAATTTGTACACCCAGTATATGATATGTGGATTACTATTACTGCTAATAATCCTCACAAAGCTGTTCAGGTGTGGCATCTTAGTGTATACTTATTTATTGTAGTTGCAATTTGATAAAATCCTTTAAAAATAGATCTAGATACTCCAGACATAAAATCAAACTTTCATTTAATAAAATTTCATATGATATGGCTATATTAAAAACGATGCTAAAAAATTATAATCTTGTATCTATCAAGTAGAGTTAACCAAGAGAATACAAGTTGTCACAAAGTAAGTTTAAAAAAAAATCCTGTCACTTTCATTTGTTATCCTAAGCTTTACCTTTACAATGCATTATTTTTTTTTGTTTTCTATTTATGTCCCAATTTTTAAGCAATAGAAGAATTAAAATTTTGTTTTCCCCAATGAACTATAGCCTTCCTTTATACTACGTATTTTGAACTCTTAAATATTCTGTATTTTGATTGGATTGCCATTCCACCTTTGTCTGAAAGGTTATTGAGGCTGTCAACAAGAAAAGGACTAGAATTACCAGCCAATCAAATTACAGAATACTTAAAAGGTCAAAGTAGTACAGCACACTAACATAATTCACAGAATATATGAGGCATTAAAATCCTAATACCTCATTCTCGTAACAAAGGTTGTAATGAGAGCAAGAAATGGCACAACATGAATTCATTCACGTGACAGCGATTATAACAAGAACCTGAAATGCAATAAACTTAACCCATTCTTGCTGTTAAGCTAAGACTGTAACTTAGGTTTGTTTCAAGCTACCTTGAAAATTACTTGGAAGCTATACATTAAGCAAGATGCTGGGTAGTAAATTTTTTTTATACATCACCTCAAATTAATTGTGAATCTTAATTTTGTATTTGCTGTCTATGGTATATTATGTAAATAAAACCCAACACAACCCAGAAATTATTACTGGGCGATCTTTGAAATGCTGTTTGTTTGTTCAGCAAGGAATTTCTCGATATTGCTAGTGATGAAATGTTACATCTGTTTCTATTTTGCTAGTAATAAACTCAAGTTGTGTTGTCTAATCAACTGCCCTATACAATAGCAACACAGAAATGCCATTCACAAATGTAGACATGGCAGATTTTTTGTATAGTAAAATTCATGTGTCACAAGGTTTCACAGTAACGAGACTTTCTTTTATAGGAGTCTTTAGTATCTGTGTCATTGCAGTTATTAGAACATGTAAAATCTTAACAAGTCTTTTTTTCCTGATAGAACATCCAGCTTTAGATCACAAATCTTGTCAAGGCAAAGAAGACTGGCAATGACAAGCAGCCCAGCCCTTAACTTTCCAGCATTTTGGGGAGGGGAGCATTATGGTAAAAAACATTTTTATTTTAAATTTCTTATCCTCAGTGAAATGTGTGGTATTATCTTTTAAGCAGTACTATCTATGGAGAGGAAATAAAACCGGATTTAACCTACGGACCTTTGGTTAACTTCTTCCTAAAGTAAATATAAAATGTTACCTCATCTTGCTCGGATTAAAAGGCGAGAGCGGGAACTCCCCCCTTCACCACACATTCCCTTATTGAGAATGTCTTCTATATAAAAAGAAGAGTCTGCATATAAAAGACAATCCAGAGACATCTTTGAAGGTTCTCTTTCAAAGCATCTCTACTTCCCTGAGTGTCTGGGGATTTCTGTTATTAATTGAAGTTAATTTTCTAGGATATCAGTTTGCCGTGCACGTGGGAAAGATTGATAGCCTCTTCGATTCTCAAGAGTGTTGAAAATGACACTGTTCCATCACCGGGTGTCTTCACTTTTATCATCACAAATCAAATTATAAACATCGGGGCAACCTTGCTGGAATCTGGCTTCGGGAGATTTCCATAAGATTAATTAGGCGGCCAAAGCAAAGATGGTAAAATCTAAGGGGGGGAGGAGGCCGGGGGAAGGGGGGGAGAGAGGCACCATTCATTCCTTGTAGAATGGGAAGTCAATTCAACAATGGGTAATTAGCGTGGGCCATGGATTCTCAAAGGCACTGAGGACACTGGACTCTTTCTCTCACTCTGATGTTTAGTGCGGTATTGTGGACCCCTCATTTAATTAGTGCACTTTGATACCCACAGGAGCTTGAAGCTCCAGGGCATGCTAAACACAGACTGACACCAGCAAGCTTCTGCCTCCTTCCAGTCTAATTAGAGACACAATGAGCTGCAAAGACAATGTTTTACTCCAAGATTTCTTCTGCAGATACCTCTGGCAGGAAACAATCGTTTATTTTGTGTCTATATTGGTATTCAGATTAAATTGTTAGCATGCAAAAGATGAGCTAAGGGCACATATCTATTAAAAATGCTTAGCAGAGTTCAGAAATGATGGAAGCAATTTGTGGAAAAAAAAAGTATTTTCCCCTTTGGAATTTTTTTTTTTTTTTGTTCTCTTATCTAATTAGAAGTAAATGGTTTGAGCAAGAAAACCAAAATAGGCTGGCCTCTGAAGCATCTCTTATGAAACGATTTTCCCCCCTTTGCATTAATAATTTCTACCTCTCAGACAGGAGAATTTTTAACTTAACTGTTTGCAAAAGTGGAAGTGATTAAAAAAAAAAAAAAGAAATAAACCAACAAGGACTTCTCTTCCAATTGTCTGTTGAAATGAACACCCACCTACCTGAACAGGTCATTGTGCAGAGAAAATGTTACTCAGATTTGCAGCTTTTTAAAGAAGCAACCCCAAAAAGTTGGTGGCAGTGATTGTACGTGTGTGTGTGCGTGCGCGCAGGTGTGTGTGTGGTGTGTGGGTATATATATATATTTATAGTTACTTTTGATGG
Source organism: Ibidorhyncha struthersii (assembly GCA_013398815.1). Classification (NCBI taxonomy): domain Eukaryota; kingdom Metazoa; phylum Chordata; class Aves; order Charadriiformes; family Charadriidae; genus Ibidorhyncha; species Ibidorhyncha struthersii. The sequence continues at coordinate 25,974 of VZSZ01004322.1, forward strand.
ACAGTTCTGTGCTGATTGGAAGAATATAAATATCCCAAGGGAAACTGCGTATTGAAAATTAATCTCAGCATACACAAAACACTTGTATGTGCTGCTTAACAATAGGTTGGAGAACCAGTACTCCTAAAAATTCAACATCTTCTATATTTATAGTACCATTATTTTCCTCTTTCTCAGATAATTAAAGAGAAACAGACTAACCTATATCAATATGTTGACTCTTGGACTAGAATGGTACTCTGCTGGTTAAATTATGGTGATCTGGACAGATCTACAATATGGTTATAAGGGGAGAGGGACTGGATGTGAAGACATAGAAAAAGAAAACTAAAAAAAAAGAAATTTCTCTTCAAATTTTAGGGCAAGATCTATGAATCTACCTAACTGTGGCAGGTTGGGCAGAGGAGCACCCAGGGAAGCAGTCTTAGCCTGTTTCCTGATGTCAAGTATAAGACCCTTGCTGCTACTGTGCTTACATCAGTGACCCCTTGGAGGCTGCTTCTGATGCCTGGGGATCACAAGAGGGTTACAGAGTTCCTGCTACCCTCCTGTATTCCTCTGCAAAATCTGTTCCAACAAAAGAGTCTTCACCAGCCCCTTTAGATATCAGCATGTCATAAAGTCTAGCAGGAGCAAAAAGCAGGCTTCAGCCCTGACCTAAAAATTCATGGCCAAATTTGGACAGATTTCTGGTCAGAATAACCAGAGCACTGAACAGAGACTTTTGCCTCAGTTAGAGCTCCCGTCCCAAACTTGGAAGCTATGTCTATACTAATAAGCTAAATGTAAGGAACACATTTACTATAAAACAGATATAAATATGTTCTTAACAGTCTGAAACACCAATATATTTGATCAGTAAAACTTATAATACTTGCTTCCTTTTACAGATATTTAACTGAAATACCTCAAGCAAGTTTGTGGTGACCCAATACTGCATGCTGAGGTAAGCTGGAAACCGTATATCAAAGTGGAATACACAGAAATATTCCAGGAGAAGAGTTAAGTAAGCTTGGGTTTGTGGTAATAACTGCTCTATTAGGTCCAGGTCACAGGCTTAAGTTTTGGCCTGCCATCACTCAAGGCATTGACTGTTAGCAGAGTCTCATGTACACTTTTGACCTTTGCCACTTGGCACTTTCCCAGGTATGTCCAGACACTACCTGAGGGAAGAGGACAGGTCAGGGACCACTCACAAAAGAGAGTACAAAGAAGTTTACAACGCGTTTAACTTCTTGTCCATGGCACAGTCCTCCAACACAATCCCAATGGCCTTTGTAATCTCCAAACTCCCACACATTAAGGTGTGCAAACAAATAGTCAGTTTTGGGCTAAAAACCCACCAGTCAACCAGGCTGCAGAACACTCACAGTATTTCCTGAACTTTCACAGTATTTCATGAATTTTAAACTGAGGAAAACACTCCCCAAATAATCATCATGTCTTATGGTTGTACATTCAACGACCCCGGAGGAGATCCAGAAGCTATGTAGTGGAATTGGAGTCAGGGGGCACCGCTTGATGCAAGGACCTGCAGCTGGGCCCTGGTTCATGCTGTTTTCTCTTTCTGACTGAGCCATGGAGAGGACATGGACTGTCCATTAGAAGGCTTGTGAAAAATTATTCCAGTTCCTAGTGAGGATTGCTGTCTCTGTCACCTGACATACCTTCTCTCATATAGAAACAATCAGATAGCATTGTTGTTGGACAGAGTTTAAGTGCGTGTTACTTCTCATTTAACAGTTTTGCAACAGGCACATGTTGTGCTCAGGACCACCTGGCCGGCTTAGTGTTGTGGGAAGGAGTTCCCAAAGGAGGTCACCAAAGATATAACCACATGAAAGTGTTAATTTTCATTTGAGATATCATTTCAATTTTCTTCTTTATTTGCAATCCACTCTGGTACTCCTGGCCCTGGAGAACTTGAAGCACACAAGGCTGAGGAGATCTGGCATTGGGCGTGTGACTGACGAGCTTTGAGAGCCTTCCCTGAAGAAGATAAACTGTTCTACTTTCAATTGTCCAGCTCACAGACCAGGGTTTTGCTGATGACCAGAGAAGATGGTGTCACAGAAAGACCCTGAAGGGTGAAATAAGTAGGAACAGGCACAATAATTTCCCTTTCCACTGTGCCCATCGTGAGGTGGGGTGAAACAGCTGATGGCAGTAAATACTTCTGTACTCTGGAGCTTGTCTTTCAGAACACCAACTACAGACATAGGGCTATTGGGCAACATCTATATTATTATTATTTTTTTTAATTAGATTAAATTTCACCACTCTGCTTCTGTCTTCGAACAGAGAAAGGAATAGCAGTGACTATATGCAGTGAATGTCTTCTAGTAATAATCCTTTACTGTAGCTAGACTTACTTTAAAAGCATGATCTGTTCTCCCCAAGGCTACTTATTCCCTATCTGAAACATTAAAGTAACTGCTGAATAATTAGCCGTTGATACCTTGAAAATTAATGTTTAAAATGCGGAGGAAAAAAATAGTACATTTTCTTCAAGAAAAAAAAAATCTAGCTTTAAGTAAAAAGAAACTGCATAATCCTTTTAAATGTCCCCCACTTCCCAAGAAAACAAAACAGGATATTTTTACTATTTACCACACATACCAAGCTTTCTGTTATTTTTTGTGCATTTCTGAAAGCTATAAGGTAATTAATTAGGCAAGGACTAGGATTTTGATGTATTATTGTCCATATGCTGTTTTTTGACATGATAACATGTGCTTGATATATAAAAACTACAACAGGTGAGGGTGACCAGAAGAGAATGGAGCAACTGCACAATAATTAGGTTTTAAATATTTAATATTGTTGAGAAATAATTAGTTTTTCAAAAATGGACATAGGGAGCAGCCAACTATGAAACCCAAGAAACTTTCTCAGGTGTTTGTGGGCTTTTCAGCCATTCACTCCTGTGTAATTAAAGCTGTCATTCTGAATACACCTGTCTGTAAGTAAATCAATGGAATCTTGTCTTCCTTAGTATGCACAGCTTCAGGGCCTTTGCTGTTCCTTACTGGTTTGCAGAGTCACAGGAAAATTAAAACAACATATGTAGTCAGAATCCATAAAATCACCTCAAATTTCTGGTGCTGCTTCTTGGGAATACAGTAAATTATGGTGTGGAGACTGGAATGAATAGTTGTGGTTGGAAGCTGGAACTTCATAAATCGTCTTTCTCACTAGAGAAAATCCCCATGTAACGACATCCTCTGTGTCTATTAGTAAAAGCCAGCTCTGAAAACTCCAGCTCCTAAGAAGATGGATATCTCAGGAGCAGGGTGCTGGGTAGTCCAACTACTTGCGCTTGCCAGGAACAGCTGGAGTTGTGGGAGGGAAAAGACCTGATTGCTTTGCACCACCATGTCTCTTTTTCCTTGATATGTAGTTGTCCAATATGACTAACCAGGCTAGGATCAGTAACAGGTTCGTTTTCAAGATTTGATCAAAGATGACCGTGGGCCAAAATCCAGGAACCCCTTAATTACCTGAACTTGCTATTAAAAAGGTTGTAAATCATCTCTGAAAAAAGACTGACTGACCTGTGCTAAGGGGATGCTGCATTATTTTAGGTACAAGTAAATCAATATCCAAAGAACAGTACCAGCAAGAAGAACCAAAGAAATAAGAGGAAAAGGCTCTCAGGCTCTTCTTGGTTGTTCCTTATTGTCTCCCTTATTTCCATTTGACAATTTTCTCTGCCACCCCTCTATCTGCTCCTTTTGTTTAGACATTCATCTCATTCCCTCTTGAATTCAATGATGCTTCTTGCTTCAGGGGCCCTTTATAGTAATTTATTCCACACAGTTCTAATACTTCTGTGTAAAATAGTTTTGCCTTAGCATTTCTTTTCTTGTTCCCAACTTTCTAGTTTTTAGATCGTGTCTTCTAGCTCCTGTGGTCTTGCAAGTGTAAAGAGCTTGCTTGGATCAATTTTATCAGTCTTCTTCATAATTTTTAAAACTTCAATTGGGTTACATGAAGTCTCTTCTTTTCCACTGAGAATACGATCAACTTCCTCAGTCTTTCCTCATACCTTAAATCGTTGATATCTGGTATCATTTGTATAATTGCTCTACATTGCTCCCCTGAAGAGCAATTAAACCTTTACAAAGATATAGTGGCCAGCACTGTATAAATTACTCAAAGTAAGGGTTTGAAAAGTAAAAATTATTCTTAAATAAGAATAATTCTGATTCTCTTGATGTAGATGGAAATTCCTCTAGCATCACTATTCAAATTCCAATTCAATTTATATATTTTTAATTTCAACTACATAATGGAATGAAAAATGATTAAAAATTATTTCTTATGTATAATAGGTAAAATGAAGGGGGAGAAACAGTTTGCTGCTGCAAAGATGATATAGCAAGAAAAAGGAAGGGTCAAATTAGAGAATAAAAAAGTTATGACCATGACACTAAGGGCTCATATGCCCTTCCCAACCCTTCTAGGAGTCATGGACTCCCAAATGTAGCTCTAGGGACAAAAAGAGGAAAAAAAAAAAAGAAAAGAAAAAAGTGCCCAAATTACAAAACCATAGAAAGAGTACACTTCCAGAGCTTGGCACTGTCTGTACCCCATCCCGGTTGTCCAGTGCATTTCACCTTAGCTATGGAAATAAACAATTGCGCTCAAACCTGGCTTTAGTGATGTCACTGACTCAAACTCCTTTCTCTTTGTAAGCAAGAGCAATACCTTTTTCCAGTAAGACATTTCTCTCTTTATTTGTGAGGCTTAGACTTGCTCACAGCCATCCTTATTTTACTGTGCTGAGTACGTCACCTGTGACAGAGGCTGAATCTTTTAGACAGCACAGTGGCACACTTACATGTTTCTTATTTGTTGAATATAAATATAAGAATCTCACTTTAACTAACCATATGTGCTAAAATGCTGTCCCAAAGTAGAAGGTACATTTTAAAGTGCTCTTTCACACTTTTTTCCTAAGTTAAAATTGTTTAAAGCTTTTTAAAACATTGCTGCTAATCACCATTTTTAAAAATATAAAATAAAATACTTATTTTTCAAAGCCCATCATTGACCCACATTTCTTTAGAACACTGAAAAGGCTGGATGGCCTTAGAGGACTGCACTCAAATATTTTATGCATTCACAAGCTCTTTATTATTTTCATATTTATGGGAGATGAAGAAAACTAGTCTTTAAATGTCCTCCTCAGATGTCTGTAAAATGTTTCCATACAAATAGTAAGGCATCGACCATCTAACAGTGGAGTACTGTGTATATTGCTGTTGTCCTAACAGTTCAGCTGGTTCATTGAGATATCATTTTAGATAATGGCCCGAACAAGCAATAGTATTGGCATTGATGTCTTGTGCCACTCCCAAATACGGGATGCTTTTTTATTAGCTTCAGGGTTGTGTTCTTGCATTTGTACCATTGAACAGACCAGATTTTATGCTACAGTAAATAAGTTTATCTCTAGGAAAGTGGAAAGGTGTTTGTCATATAAAACTATTGAGGATCTTTCCCACTAAATAAACTGTATTGTGTCTAGATATACCTGTACTGAAACTACTCAAGTCAGAGGGATGGGTGCTCTGCCCTGCAGTAGAATCTGGGTCAGGATCTGTAGGGTACTCTATACAATCCTGTAAAGAAAGCGTTGTGGTGATCCTCCTAGAGAAAAGAAAGGCTATGCAATGGAAGAATTCCCCAGAGAGCAGTGAAAAGCTTTGCAAAACAATTCCCTGTGTAGTCCTCAACATTTCCCAAATGAATTGTTTCACTTAAAAATAGGAGAGATTCACTAAAAGAAAGCTGTTTTCAGGAAACGGAGATCTTTACGGTAGTATGTTACTATTTCTATATCAGCCGCACTCTTAAATAGTTACTGCTTTTCTATATGCAGTCCCATCTTCTATTTTCCCATAACAAGTAATCTAGTTTCTTTATTAGCTGCAAATTATCTGTTACCCACAGGCTGTACACACCCAACCTAGCTACATGGAAAAAAAATCTCATTCCCCCCAAAATCACGGTTAGCTTGTCACCCTACACTTGCCATTATAAATGTCTCTGAGTTATCATCCAAACCAAGAATCTTTCCTCTTTTATGCCACTGATGCCTACTGACACAGATGATACTCTCTTACAGCATATTCTACATATATTCATCAGTTCTGTCACAGTTATCTGTAACTGTATCCCTGGCAGAAAAGTCAGGATAAGAAAAATTGCATGTGAAAAAAGTGTGTTTTCCAATGTGACTCCATTTGCTGGCCTGCTCTTCCTCACTGCCATCACTGTTGTTCGCTCACTGTTTTGCGATTTGATGTGCTCTGTCAGCCATGGTTTACCACAGTCTCTGCAGAGTCCTATTCCTGCTGCACATTTCATTTTGCTTGTCATTCACTTAACTCTGTCTCTTTACATATCTCACTTATCTCTTTTTCCTCTTCCTCTTCTTCCTCTCTATAGGCTATTCTCAGCTCGCTTTCATTGACCTCCTTGCTGCTTCTCATTTTCTTCATTTAAAACTAACCATGTTTCATTGATAAATCTCTTACACTCATTTATCCTCTTGAGGACCTCTGCTTCTCTTCCCAGCTCCTCCACATTCAACTTAATATTCTTAATTGTTAAACATCCATCACATATACAGTCCTCTCTAAGTCCCTCATTGTTCACAGATGAATGCAAACCACATCCCCAGCGACTGATGGCAGTACTATACTCACTTCAGAACACCCTGGGTTTTATATAAAAACAGACACAAAGATAAACTGACGGACACTTTCTGCTAGCATGATACAACAGTTTTATAGAAAATCATGCAAGTAAAAGAAAGCCATATGTGTCTGGTGGTGATAACCAATTTGGGGTAAGTGGCGTAATACACAGAAAGGAAGATACACTGTCCATTTGCAAGTGAAGTTCTTTGTTGGGCACACAGCCTGGTTTAAGAATACCCAGGTTAGCACTCATGTAAAAAGAGACTTTCCATAAAGCTCCGTAATGAATGAAACGACACGTGTTTTTGATTCCATGCACCTACATAGGCAGCTCAAAAACAGCTACACTCCCTATGAAATCCTGTTGAGAGGAAATTGTTGGAAATCATGGCCAGGTTAACAAGAGAAAATCCAATTATAAGATTAGTGAATATTTTCTATTATTTGAAGTATCAGAATTTTGGAATGTCCAAAGTTGGACAAGCACTTTTTTTGGTATAAATCATCACTTCTAGGAACAGCTTTTGTTATATATGACAATGCTGAGATATATTATCATAGACTCGTTTAGGTTGGAGAAGAACTTTAAGATCATTGAGTCCAACCATTAACGTAGCGCTGCCAAGTCCACCACTAAAGCGTGTCTGTAAGTGTCACATCTACATGTTTTTTAAATACCTCCAGGGATAGTGACTCAACCAGTTCCCTGGGCAGCCTGTTCCAATGCTTGACAACTCTTTCAGTGAAAAAATTTTTCCTAAGATACAACCTAAACCTCTCCTGACACAATTTGAGGCTCTTTCCTCTTGTCTTATCACCTGTTACTTGGGAGAAGAGACCAACCCCTACCTCACTACAACCTCCTTTCAGGTAATTGAAGAGAGCGATAAGGTCTCCACTCAGCCCCCTTTTCTCCAGGCTGAACAACACCAGTTCGCTCAGCTGCTACTCATAAGGTTTGTGCTCTAGACCCGGTTAGGCAGGACTGCTGATACAAGATGGAAAGTGGCTTGTTGAGCACTTCTGCCAGCTCCCTCAGTACCCTTGGGTGGATCTCATCTGGTCCTGTAGACTTGTGTGTGTCTAAGTGGTGTAGCAGGTCGCTAACCATTTCCTCTTGGATTATGTGGGCTTCATTCTGCTTCTTGTCACTGTCTTCCAGCTTAGGGGGCTTGATGAGCTTTATCCATTAGAAGCCTTTCTCCTGACTTTCCTGAAAGAACTCATGGTATCACAGCAGTGTGTGAAGATGTATTGTTAAGATACACATGCTAATAAGAGGAATTACTGGGTTCTCTTCATACTTACTTGGAATACAGAATTGGTTCTTCTATTACTATTTCCAAAGGTGGTGTTCTAATATTCACTGATGTCTGGAACTTATAAACTTTAATGTAGTTGGGTCTGCTCTGGCCTAGGAAAATCTCCATCTGACTAGTGACTAAAACTTTACTGCCCTTTCACAGTAGCTCACAGGGTGAGCCTGGCAGATAATATCTGTTCTGTGAATTTTTCCTCCCCAAACCTAAGACTTTTTTTCATTGCCCTTAATCTAATCTTTTTCTACGACTGTTTTCTCTTTTGACACAAAAAATTAGACCTGGCAGTACTTAAAGTAATTTTATAAGTCATATATATTTTACTACTAATTTGTGTACGGTATCTTAAATTTTCCCACTCTATTCTTTTTGTTAGTTGGTTCTATCATATTTTTGTCAAGAATCTAAAGACTTACTCCTACCAAGTACTGCAAGTTGTTCTTTCAGATTGGTACTGAGTTGCATTTGCTTATGACCAAGAGTTAATATTGCTCATTAATGCTGCATATTGGAATTGTGCTAAGAGGCCTTAACCTTAGCCTTAGCCTTAGTAAGGAAGAACCCAGTTGTGATGTACAACTGATGGTAACTGGTAAACCCTGCCCACCGAAGAAGGGCTTAGTAGAGTAGAAAAAAAGAAGAAACAGGTCTTCCAGAATAATACAGCAAAGTTTTGCCATGTAAAAAAGATGGTAACAGGGATGGGCAAGAAGTTGTCTCAGCATTCACCTTCTCCTCTAGATTATTCACAGCTGTACTGAACAATGCTGGTTTTAGTTCTGCTCTCTGAAGTACCACTAATGAATAACCTCATTCCACTAAGAACTCAACTTTTATTCCTACTCTTGTCTTCCTGTTTTTAAAGCAGTTTTTAATCCATGGCAGTACTGTATTTCTAACCCTGTGGTTATCAAGTTTCTTAACTGACTCTTATGAGGTATTTTATCCAAAGGCTTTTGAGAATCAAATGTCAATTTGTTTTACTTGTTCAAATTTTAAGAGAGTGTTTAGAATTTGTAATGTTTTTATTACAATTTTGATGGTCTCATTACGTTGCAGTCAAACTGAATGGCGTTATACAGAGATTTTTTAAATTAACATTATATAATTCCTCTTAATTATTTATATTTATTGTGGCATATTACATTGAGGGAATGCCCTTTATCTCTTCAGCACATTTCTTATTCACTGATATTTATCTAGGACTAAATCATGAAACACTGTCAAAAGTAACCGAGATAGTGGTGAGAAGTGATATGAAAACTCAGCCAATGAGAATGTCAACCTCTTGGTCTGCCAACACCGAGGAGGCAAATGCAATATACATATAGAAGAGACTAATATGGCAGATATTACTGGGCTATTCGGTCATTATTCTTTTGAATGAATATGCTGTGCCTGTTAATCTATTGTCAGAGGATGAAAAGCATCTCAAATTCATACAGTCAAGAAAAATGTAAAGTATTTATGTTAAAGTAATTAAGGTTCCTGGAAGAGAGAAATATAAATGTTACCCTTACAAGCTGAGAGAACTTATATACCCAGTAGGCATCCATTCTTTTTTCCTATGAATTAGGATTCCAGAGAGACCTTGACAGGTGTTAGAAGTGGGCCTGTGCAAACCTTATGAAATTCAACAAGGCCAAGTGCAAGGTCCTGCACATGGGTTGGGGCAATCCCAAGCACAAATACAGGCTGGGTGGAGAATGGATTGAGAGGAGCCCTGAGGAGAAAGACTTGGGGGTGTGGTGGATGAGAAGCTCAACATGAGGTGGCAATATGCTCTTGCAGCCCAGAAAGCCAACACCATCCTGGGCTGCATCAAAAGAAGTGTGGCCAGCAGGTCAAGGGAGCCCCTCTGCTCTCATGAGACCCCACTTGGAGTACTGCATTCAGCTCTGGGGCACCCAACATAAGAAGGACGTGGACCTGTTGGACCAAGTCCAGAGGAGGGCCTCGAAAATGATGAGGGCTGGAGCATGTCTCCTATGAAGACATGCTGAGAGAGTTGGAGTTTTTCAGCCTGGAGAAGAGAAGGCTCTGGGGAGACCTTGTACCAGTCTTTGAGTACTTAAAGGTGGCCTACAGAGAAGGTGGAGAGGGACTTTTTAGCAGGGAGTGTAGTTATAGGACAAGGGGTAACGGTTTCCAACCTAAATGATTCTATGACTATTTAGATGCCTTTAAAAATATTGCCCAATGCTTTTAATTAAAATATTAGAACCATCAAAAGTTTTTGAACATCCACTTGAGTTATTCCTTTCTCCTAACTCCTCTTCTAGGTTAGGTTAGTATTGCGCAATAACTATCTACTATGCAATTACTTATGTTCCTGTGAGTTCTATCTCTGTAGCATAGTATGGATTTTTAAGTATATAAGAATATACACTTTTTTAATAAGGAAGCTTGTAAGTTCTGATTCTAATTTGACTATGTGAGAGAAGTCTGTCTTCTTTAAGTAGAACATTTGCCCATTTGAATTTTCAAAACATTTGCACTATTATATTAAACTTACTTAATGGCTGACAAGAACTGAATTTTGATTTGAGAAATATTTTCTTATTTACATGATATGCTATTTATATTTTAATAATGCTGGGGTTTTTTTGCTTGGTCATTTTGCATATGTGTCACAAGATCTATGTTCTCATAAGGTTATGCTCTAAAAAGATAAAACTAAATAGAGTATAAGAGGTGGAAGAATCATCATCCTTATTTTACTAAAAACAGGGTCCTTGGATACATTCAGCAGCTGGCCAAGATCAGGTAGGATAAATCATGCTAGGCACTGATCTCACGTCTCTACTGTTCGTTCTGCTTAGTATGTTAATAGCTTTTCCCTCATTACTCCCTGGATTTTGTTGGAGGGTGAAAAAATCATCTGCTGAGAAAGCATAAGCCAGACCCACCATGAAGAGCCACAAGGCCCTACATAATGCTGTGGTGTAAACACAGCACAACACCAAGGAATAGCTAGCAAATTTAGCCCTCTGGGTCTGAACAACTTTGGTGTTGGACTTGTTTGAGATCTGGCAGATTAATATGTTTCTTTGGCATAACAAATAGCTTTCTGAAGATAAAATGGGAAATTATTTTAAGCTACCTTATGCTCAGAGCCTCTTGACCAGGCACCAAAGCTCCTTTTTTGCCTTTGCTTGACATGTGTACTCATTTCACACACACGAAACACTTAGGTGCCCATTGATTTCAGTGAGAGGTGCATACCTCAGCATACAGTTTAGGAGAGTGGCCTAAGTTCTCACCAGGATGTTTATGCATGCTTGGCTCTTTTGATTTGAAATACCTTTACCGTGTTTGAATCAGTCAAATTGCTCCAGAATCGGGGACCATGAGACTCTGACTTGGACTGTGAAATACCATTCAGTGTTGCAGAGACAGTGTCCTTAGAAAGAGCTAAATGGAGGTTCTGCACCTGACACAAAGCCACAAAGCCCCAGTGAAACTCTCTCTCTTAGGGAAAGTAGAAGGTTGTAAATAAGCCAGTTGCAGGCTAGGGGGTGTGACTTTATTATTGTGCTCAGGAGCTTAACAAAATTTCAGTTGCTTTTATTAGTATATACTGTGATCCAGAATTAAAACACCACCACCCAGTGCAGGTTTCATCCACAAGACTCTGAGGCCTGCTGTCTTAGGTAATGCTCTGAAATTTTGAAATTGTCTCTATGAATCTGCATCCCATTTACAAAAATGACTGAAGGCGCACAGGCGTTTAGCGCACACTGATTTTTAGGGAAAAGAGGATTGCTCTGAATAAAACAGAAGAGAAAACCTTACAGCAACTTGGGGAACAATCACCTGTCATCTTAGAACAGGGCACATAATAGACAATCTGCTTCAAGCCCTCTGTCACTTCCCCTGAATTTAAATTCAGAGGGAAAATATAACAATGTTATTCTTTTTTGCTGCATAAAGACTTCTTTCTACTCATAACAAAAATAAGAAAAGACGGTTATTACATGTATTACTTTGGCAATTTTAATCTACACTTTCCATTTTTCCTTCCATATCTAAAGGGCTATTGTATGTCCAGTGGTTTCAACGTATATACCACTTAACATATAATGCAAGAAACATACATCGTGCCAAAATCATTTAGTTTTTATTACAACTTTTTCCTTCCAATTTTCTACTTATAATGAGTGCATAAAAGACCCCTTTTCACCCTATTGTTTTTAGTCTAAAAGCCACTTTATTCTTAATAAAAGGAATAATAAGTGCCAGTTGTAAAATACTCTGTCAATCACTCCAGCACTTACAATTGTGTAACACCTTTCTTTAGGACCTCTTAGAGTGCTTTAGAAAAGATAAAAACAAATAAAATAAAATTACAATTACATTTAAATGCAGAATTAAACTAATCAGTTTTAGATCACTTGAATTTTGTTACTAGGTTGAAAAGAGACAATGTGCCTCGGAACACCCTGTAAGTAGCTGAAAGCTGCAGTAGCCTTGTCCATGCTGATCTTTGAATGAGCTATTTTAGAAGACCCTCCTTAAAAGCAGTCTGAATTGTAGCAGAAAACATCTTCTTTTGCCCTGATTCCCCATAGCTGATATTCTTTATGTTACAGTATATCCATTTTCCTCTTTTTCTGCTGCTTATTGTTTCTTCTGTGTGCACTGGTGGTGGTGGGAGAATTATTTCTTGAGATAAAAAGGTAAAATTTGGATCCTTCAACAAATGCCATATTCAGGTTAGTTGGAAGGGGTAAGGAGTGAAAACTAGGTGGGATGAAAGCTCAGTATGCTGGGACCAATGCTTAGCTTGCACGCTATGGATAGTTAATTTAGGTTTTGAGATGACTGTGGTATATAAATTCAGGCAAACGAAAAATGAATCAGAATAGACATTATCTAGTGATCAAAAATGCTGGTTCACTTTACAGTCACAAGTTAAACATGTTTGAGCCACCTAAATTAGATACCTATAGGATGTGTTCCCATGTCTTTTCTAAAGGATCAGTGTAGCTGTTTTTCTTATAGTCCCTACTGTGGGTCCTCAGAAAGACACACCAGTGGTTCATGATGTGCTTACCCTTTTTTGCAGTTATTTTTGGTAGCGGAGGTCTCATTACGAGGACATCATAATCCATGGGTTTATGAAACTATTTTGTAAAGGTAATGGAATACAACTAAACATAGTCATACAGGTGACAAAACCACTGTGCTTTTTTGTTTTGTTTTGTTTTTATTAGCAGACAAATCTGTTCTTCGAGATATGATGCATTCTTCTCTAAGGGCTCTTTCAGATTATAAAGAAGTGATGATCATCTTAATTTAATGGTAAGAAACCTGGTGAAGCAGATTATATCCATTTTCTTTCTCATACCTTAAAGTTCAGCAAGTCTGAGGGGAATTTTTCAGTGCTCTTTCAATGAAACATATAAAACACTAAGGAGGGCTATTAAAACTCATGCACTGTTGGAACAGAAGGAAGCCATCTAGTCAAATCCCATGAGCTAGCCCATGCAATGCCTGTTGTACGGTCGATCATCTGCAGTAACCGTAAATAGGTAGGAAGATGCTGATAAGAGCTGACAGTATTTGGGGGAAGAGTAAATAGAAACTGATCCCAACCTACTACCAACAAAAAATTAAACAGACAAAGAGAGTGGAGTCCAGCTGACCTGGGCCTCATGCCATCTGAGGTGTCCTAGGAATTCCTGTCTGACCTTCAGTGTTCAAAATGGCACAGGTACTCCCTAGGTCCTGTGGAGAACTTGCCAGCCCTGTAAGAACATTCAAGACACCTCGAAAAGCAGCTGATCCTCATATTTAGGTGATGCAATGGTGCTATTGACTCATGGAAGTTTCCACCTGTAGTTACCTACATTAAATAGCTCTGTTAGGTATCTTGATGACATCTCGGGAGCTTCATTCAGTTGCATAAACAGAGATGTCTCATGCCATTTGAGGATCCTTTGGGTATCTGAGACACCCAGAGAGGGCTGGTATATGTGACATGGTGGATCTATGCCCTTCTGGAGCTAGCTGGTGGAGGCCAGGCATGTTACCTTAGGCATTTTCAGATGGCACTAGAGGCTTATATTTGTGCAACTGAAGGAAGTCCCACATCTCTGTTATGACGGCAATGTAGAAACCTAACTTCCATTCTGTAGCAATGCTGATCTAGGTGTCCTAATCGCAAAAAGAATAAGACACCCAGTAACAAAGACATGCTATCAGAGACAGAGGGCAGTGTGCTGGAGGTACAGCCATGCACACCCTTCTGAGCCCCAGGTTGTGACCCCGCTGTGTCGCTGACAGGGCCTCCTTCAACAGCTTCTCCTCTCCTCAGCTGCACAGTCTCATTCCCACGTCATAACCTCTGCTATGCCAGCACAGCCACTTGTGGGGCTCTGAAGTAAATTAGGAAGGGAACTGATCCATTTCTGGTGGGTCATTTTTCACTGGGTCCAGGTCCCTGACTGTGTTCATCATGCAGCTGTACAAACAGCGGTGCCAGCACAGGGAAGGGGAGGAGGGAGGGAACGCGTGGTGGACAGCGGGAACCCAAGCCTAAGTAGGCTTAAGCAGCCCTGCTGCCGCACGTGTAACCACAGCCTCGGTGGCTCTCAGATCGTGCCTCTGCTCTAAATGATTTCCTTTTGAAACTTTCCTTTTGCCTGTTTACCTACTGAGGCAGATCTGTCAGTTGGCACCTGCGTTTGCTTCCTGCAGTTCTGCTTCTGTTTTCTCTCATGGTCAGTGACTGAGCAGTACCATTACTCCGGCAGCAATAAAAAATTGTCATTGGAATTCCTCCAAAAAAGAGCCAGTTGGTGCTCTCTGTTTGGCGTATGTCGAGCGTTTGCTGTTGTTCTTTACCATCTTTTCTTTCGTTCAGACAGTTGGTGCTTAAGGTGGCTCTTGCATGGGGAATGCACACTCTCCCCATTGTAAGTTTTCAGCACAGGGATGAAATCAACTTCTATCTTTCATGTAAATGGGCTCATCGTGTCATCAGTTCATTTTCATTATTTCCTTTGGGTTCTAAAAGAGACTAATTGTCCATACAGACACAGTCAGCCTGTAGGAAGATGCAAATTAATTTACGACTCATTGCAGTGGAGCTCTTGAAAACATATACAGGACTCTCAGAGCAGGAGTAAATGAGACTTAAACACATGCTTAAAAGTGAGCATCCCACTTAATTCCTTTGTAAACAGGACATTAGTGAAAAACACTAATGGCCACTGTTTATTCAGCACTAGTGCATCAAAATTTTAATTCTTTCAGATCTTGTCTATGCAAAACGTGATATGAAAACTTGCCTCAAAACTTAATGAACTACAGTACATTAGGAAGAAAAATTTCCCTCAGAAATATTACCTATTTTTGAAGCGGGGGAATTAAATGCTCTACAACCTCTTTAACCAGAAAAAGTTTAAAAGATCCACTCTTTAAGAACGGGTTTTTGAGATTGCAACATGCCTCTAATTTATTGCTTACTATTCCAAAAGTACTTTAGAGCTGTCAATGTACACAGCTTAAAAGTATTCAGTGTGCAAGCTAAGAGTCTGCTAATGTTTAAATAATAAATTTCTCTACTCTAGGTACAGCAGTCTTTGGGTTTGACTCTATTAAACAAAGAAGATAAAAGCTGGTGAGAAAAGTCAGCCAGTGGAGAAGATAAGTAATGACTTGAAAAAGAAAAGAAAAACTATATGTGATACAGATATAAAAAACCCCAAACTCAAACTCCAAACCCTAGGATACTTATTACAACAAAGAGCCAACATAATACTTTAAAGATGCATCTGCACTGTTTTTAACATAGAGATGTAAAAGATTATTTTCTTTAAAAAAATACTATATCATATTTGTAATTCTATACAACTTCACAGTATTAAGTAAAATTTTAAAACTTAAAACATGCCATTTTTATTAATGGTCCATTTTAAAACCACCAAACATTTTGATGTCAATTACTAAAACAAGGTTTAACGCTGTCAAAAAGCATTACTGCTAAAAACAGTCATCTTCTCGGTGTTTTCATCTGCAAAGCATTACAGTTTATAAAACAATTTTAACTTGGAATACGTAAGTCTCTATATGAAGGTTTCCATATGTTAAAAATTTTATTTGTGTGTTTGATTTTAAATTGCTTTGAAAAACAGACAGTTGAGGTTTATAGAAAGGAATCTTTCTTTTAGGAAATAAATGTCTCAAAAGTACAGGGCACCAGCAGTAAAAACATTCTTACCGCAAATCAGAAACACATTGAGAAGTGTTTGTCGAGTACACCTTCTGAAACCAGAATTTGTTTCTATTTGCTGGAAAATTGAAAAATCTGTTGTATCTTGGCATGCCTGTTTGGCCCTGTCCCAGGCTGTTCATGCAGCAGTGGCATTATTGTGCAATAAGGCTTTCAGGACTTGTAAAGCTTTCAAGTTTCTCTTCCATTTGATTTCTAAAATGCAATGTATCTGCCAATGGTCTGCATAGAACCGTCCGACACTGTTGTTTTATGAAGTGAAAAGCAAAAGTGTGTATTCCATGATATTTTATTTTTAATAAAATGTGAGGTATTTTTAAGAAATGAAGACAATTAATCAGCGTCTCAGCTTCTGCGTGGCACCTCGCCAGAAGCCACCAAGCAGACAGCTGAAGTTTAGAGATTGTTTTTGCAAGGCTAATTTAAGGTGAACTTAGATGGATTCAAGATTTATAAGCACTACAAAGTCTTGACTGGAGCAAAGTTCAACTAAGTAATCCACAGCTCACTCTGCAGACAAAGTGCTGCAGCCGAAACTTCCCTGTGATTTAGTCTACAGTCAATGAGAATTTTCAAAACAGGCAGAAGGAGTGAGTTTCACTGTTTCACTTCAAAGGTCTCCTAATAACTGAGAGGATTATACTCTTTTAACCAGTTAAGAAGGTTAGATGATTTTGAGTGAGTAGCTTTACATCCATCAATAATTCCAAGTTGAAAGTTTAAAGATACCGTATGCATGTACATCCTTTAACTCCTTAAGGGTTGCAGTGCAACAATGCACCTGTTTTGTAACCGCATCCAAACTGCCAAATAAGTGACAGCTGTTTTTAAATTGCTTTACTGAAGTGAAGTTATTGGTAAGAAGATTAATTAAAATGCTTTACTGAAACATTTAGTAAAATTAAGATCCTTTAAACTGCTTCTAAGAGACTTCCTTCTTTCCCTGCTAAATAAATATATAATGCCCATTTAAGATCATTCTAATGTGAGCTGTGCAGACTTTGATGTTAGTACCTTTTACCTCTAGCATGCTAATGCCATATGTATATTTTATCAAATTAGAAAGAAGTTTCAAATGCTCAGTTCCAGTGACAAAGGTAGTGCTGAAGCAAAAAAGCTGAGGATTGTCAAACTAAAATGAAAAAGGTACATGCAGGAAATGGCTATAAATTTCTTCTTTTTACAGGGGAAGACAGGAAATTATACATCATAATAGTAAAAGAACTATCCTTTATCATATCAAGTGGTTCTTCTTAAGTTCTTTTTGCTCACGTTTACCATTATTAGTGCAGTCAGGGAGCCCGGTTAATAAAGAATTACTTCTGCATTATATGATTGTACCTCAAATCTTCTGCAAAGAAGGCAGGGTAACACATGTGCTGTGAATTCTTAAAGAATGGCTGACAATTTATTGTGTGTTTTACATAGCCTATATTAGCATTAGCATTAGCATTAGCCCAGAGAACTACCCCGAAAATAATTTTAAAAAACTCTAAAAAGACAGAGAGGGAATGAAGTGAAGAAAAGGCCATATAGGATTGCATACACTGTATCAAAAATCCCATTAATATTATTATTAAAAATAAAAATAACCATCATTGTATTAATGTAATGCCTAGGAGTCATAATACTTTTTGAATAAAATATCAGAGACAATTGGGAAAGGTAATTACAATTTTGATTGATAGAAGGACCACCCGTATCTTCTATCTACCCGACAAGATATAATACAAATGGACTTAATTTCTCAAATGGAAAGTTGAAGGGGTGGGAAACGAGTCAAACCTGCTATGATGACTTTTAGAAATTACTGAAAACAGGAAACATTTCCTCTTGAAATGTTTTAGACACAACTGCGTCCTGCTTCATCAACATCAGCAGCTTTCTTAATAATCTCACATATATTGCATATGGAAAAACACTTCTGAAAAATGGGGAATATGCTTTTAAAAATCAGAATATTAAAAATATCTGATGGAATATATCACCAGCTTTCCTTTCTTAGCCATCAAAAAGAATGGCAAGATGTTGATTTTTTGTTTGCTTTGTATGTGTAAGCTTTCAGGGCACTGACTGTCTTATTGATGTGTGTTAGTGCAAAGCTAATAGATAATTGACTGAGAACTAAGATCACACAGTAATACAAATAAAACTTAAAAAGAACATAACATCATTTTATTCATCTTAACATTTCTTTAAGCGCTCAAAGTTACCCTTTATCTTCTGTACAAATTATATACTGGGAAGGTGAACAAAAAGTTTTTATGTTCCTGCTCAGAAAAAGTAGTTTTGTACTGTGCCACAGCTCCAAAAACACAATCAGAGCTACGTATTTGAAACAGCTTTGACAGTAATTGCATAAAAGATGTTTCCAAATATTTATATTAAATATCTTCTTGCAATTAGACTTAGTGAAGTCATGCTCTGTTTTGTTTGTTCCCTCACTGGCTCTATGAATCCTGCATTTTTGCCGCCTTTGTCTCGCTACATAAGGTGCCTTTGTGGATTTTGCCCCTTAATCTTCCATTGCTCCCAAGTTTCCCGCAGTTTCCCGAAGCATTGCTGAAACACATACATTAAAGATTGTTAGACAAAATGGGCTGCAGCCTAAGTATTATGGTTAGGCAGTAGCCCTGGATGACTTGTGTTGAACCAAGAGAAGATCTAATTCAGTGAGATTAGGGAGATTTTTGCCTGGTCTGACGCTTTGCAGGACTGACACCTTTTCATTTTCCAGTGTACCCATTGTGCACTGAAGCTTAGTGTATGTTCCTTGGGGCCTGCCTTTTGGGGGATACACTTCACCCCGGAGTGGTTGCTTATATTTTAAATGCTCTGATAATTAGATGTGTCTCCTTCCAGAACCTTTAAAGAGAATTTGAGATTTCATTTTCTTTAATGATGTAAGCAAAAATAAACTGAGACAACAAAAAAGACAAATAAAATTGGCTGGGTGAACAAATCTGGAAGTGGTGACTTAACACACATACCTTAGTGCATCATAAGTGCAACTGGATGTATTTGTTTGGTTTCATTATTATTTTCCACGTGGTTATTTATGTGTTTTTCAGTTTAAGCAGGACAAACCCAGCACTTTATATACTGAGAAATCAGCTGCAAAGGCTGGTCAGTTGTTGGTCCGTGCTGAAGGATCTCTTCTGCACAGGATGCATGATGTGATATGACTCCTCAAGGGTGCACTTCAATCACTCCTAGAGAGGGGAGTTTTAGGCTGGGTGAATGGGAGTCCCTGTGAGCAGCACTCATACATTTTACCCAGCAGAAGAGTGGATAATGTGGTTTTTCATCTGAGATTTCTTAGGCATTCTAAAATGTTGCTTTTTTATCAGTAGGTGGCTGAGCCTGCTTGATATTGCGGCTGCTTCGTTAACCAATGCCTGACTGCCTCACACAAGTGCTGTGGGTTTTGTATTATTAACGCAGTCCTGCACGGTGCTAAGCAAGACAGTCAGTGGGAATTGGGAATGCTGGGCGCTTCGTGAGACATGCTCAGCACCTTCCAGTGCTGAGCCCTAAATAATGGTCTGGAATTAAAGCAGCATATTAAATTTCACAGTCGTCTTCATAATCAGGTAGGGGGAAAGGTCATGATTTATCCACCAATGCCTCGACACTAGCAAAGCTCCATCTATATGTATGAAAAGCAACAAAATGTAGTTTAGGAAATGTGCTTTAAAAAATTGATCTAAGGACTGTAAAAGGGCTCAAAAGTCTTTTAATATACATTCTTTTGCAAAAGTAGTTCTATAAAACATAGATAGCTAAGAACAGCATGTATATAATAATTTATTTATGGCGTGTTAATCTGGAACGAAGAAAGTTTTCACTTTTTCAACACAAACAAAATGGGCAATCTTAATCTATGGGAGATTAATATTTCAATCCTTTCACAAGTAATTGAGAATATACTGTGGTATCTAGTCAGTGATAACTTCACCTCTCTAAATAATGTTCTTCCCATAATAAATATTTTCATATTTAGAATTAACAGGTAGGCAAATAATCAATTACAGGCATACAGCATGCACACTCCCCTGTTATTAATGTGATGTTTAAAATTTTCTGACAAAACAGTAGCAGGATTTTTTTCAGTTAATTAGGATTTTTTTCAGGCAATTTCTGTGATGAAAATCCTTCACTCCTTATGCAGGCAAAACTCTCACTGAAACCAATAAATATGTTTTTAAGGAAAGATGTTACCAGGTTTTTAAATACGACTGTATAACTTTATGTGCTTGAACCACCTCAGTCCTTCTAGGAGATGGGTAGTGATCTGCTATGTAGACTCAGTCTGGAGCAAGTAGCCCTTGCCTAGTGGATCCAGCTGCTGACCAGGATCAGGAGTGGACCAAGTCATGGAGGAATTTGGCCCAACGTATGTAATGACAATACAATCCTGATCAGCCACGCGTGTACTCGTTTCAAGTTGCTGACTACACTGCTGAAATGCAGTATAGTATTTTGAGCTTTTAAGCTCTTTCCCCAATTTAATACCAGATATTAGTCCTACTGAAATGAATGGTGAATGAGAAAAAGTATCATGTTACCCTTTTTGAAAAACAGATCTCAATTCCTTTTACAACATTGACTACCATTTTTTCATGGTGAACCATAAAAAAAAGAAAACCTTTAACAAGGGGCTATAAGTTTTTTCCACCCAAAATAAAATTGTTGAGTACTCTACAATATATTTGAAAACCTTTGAAATGTTATGAATGTTTTTCTTTGTAGCTTTTAGCTCTTTCACTTGTCTCAAACACTGTGGCTGCATTACATCAGGTGGGACTGAGTTCACCTGGAAGGTTCACTGATGCTTGAGACAGCTGAGTATTTCATACCTGTCCATCTCTGCAAACAATCCACAAAAATTTAAAACAGAAAGAAAACCCGCTGCTGCCATTCAGCAAGAAGTCTATTACGAATCCCTAGGTGGCATGGAAAGCATTTAGACTCATTTCATTCACATGTCAGGTAAAGACTTTCATTTAGAAGTGAGATGAATGCTGAATAATGGATCTTTTGAATAATGTAATTAAGAATTCATTAAAGCAGCCCTTAAAATAAAATCTCCAAAATGCAATGCATGTATATTTTCCCCCTCTAATGTACTAGAGAATCAAATGAATGAACGGAACGTAATATAATACTGGTGTTTACAAAATTTTCACATTTAAATTAGATGAACTCTCAGTATAATACAATATATAATTTTTAATGGCTTCTGAGTAGGAAAAATTAGGATTCTTGAAAGAGATTGGTGTCCTTGTTAGGCAGAAAATGAACATATCCAGACTAGTAATAATCTCTCTAAGTCTGGCTTTTGCAATATGTGTTTACTTGAAAATCTTGACTCCACTGAAGTCTATGGAAACTCTCACACTGATATTTTTGTTTCCTTCAACATTTATACAACTGTCTTGAGTAAGCAAAGATTAAAAAAAAAAAAAAAAGCTGATATGGACTTGTGCCCCAGCATTCTGATTCCAGCAAAGCAGCTGTCTCTTGTGAAATGTCCACCAAGACTTTCTCTGTTTGCCACTTATCCCACCCAGTCACTGAGGAGATTTTGTCTTAATTGCACACGAAACAGGAAAGTGCAAAATGTGCCCACAAACTGCTATTCAGACAGGCACAGAGTTATACACCCAGCATCCATCTAGGGAGACCTAACTAGGAAAAAAATGTCATCTGAATGCTTTGGGAGTATATTCCCCATTCTTGTCAGTGGGAAATGTGGCATGAGAATTGCAGAGAGCAAAACCATCCCTGCTGAAGCCAGACTCCTTCCTGCATCGTTCTTCATCCCGTCCATGAGCAGGACAATATCCAGCATTAGGATTTTGAAGCAAAGCCTTGGCTTTTTTTTTTTTCATGCTCGGCTTGAATTAGAAGGTGAACTTGGACTATTAGAGGGTAAAGACTTGATCCAATTTGTGCACATGGATATGTGCAGAGGGACAGGACTGGTTTCATGGGCCTTGACCTCTGGCATTCAAGAATAAGAGTGTCAAGGAAAAGATACATTTTTAAGGATTTAATGATGACAGAAGCCCTTGATTATGCATAAGTGACTAAAATCAGGCTGGAAGTTAAATGTCTGACTAAGAATCTAAGCACACAAGGCATTTATGTCACTGTTGAATGGCTTAGACTACATGCCTAACTTTTACACAGCCAGGGTTAGTTAAGATGAATTTCATTTAGGTTTGTCTTCAAACAAGAGAAAAAAAGCTGGTGAGTGGATTGAAGAAGCTGGTATGTTGACAGGAACAGTAGTACCCCAAATAAAATATGGAAGGATAACTGCCTTGACTACATTTAGGTTTATCTAATGCAAATGTCCTGGTACTCAAATCACTTTTTTTTTTTTTGAAGAAAATGTAGTTTATAGAAAGCAGGGTTAGGTAGGGCCAGGAGGACTTAATTCCCTTGTCTTTTGGTACAGATACTCTGCAAAACATTAGAGGTCTTCAACAACTCAGAGAATATTGATCTGCATTTTTAAGAGTGAAGTATTATGGGCCAACAAATGTTTTCACCTATTCTCAGGCCCAATTTTGAAAAATCTTTCTCTACTGTACCACAATAAGAATATAATGACAATTCTACAGGCCTCAGACAATGGAGATGGTGACAGGCCTTTATCTTACTCCTTTTTCTCTTTACAGAAACGAATGCAGAGGTGTGGGAGGCAAGTCCGTCCTGCCATTAGTACTTGTAGTGCTGCTGAATGAAAAACCTGCCATTTCAGCAACCTCTGACTATTTGGTCCATCAAGTTTCTCAGACTTGGGAAGTCCTCATATAGACATGAAACATGGTATCAATACACAGGTCACCCAGGTAGCGCATATGGGGAAAAGAACAGAACAGACTTCATTTCAACAGCCCACAGCCACACACTTATTTTTAAGAGCCAAACTTGGCAAACAGAGATTTTATCACACTTGTTGCTAGAAAAAAAACTGAGAGGTTTCAAGCACACAAAGCTTTTTCTGGGCCTTCAGAAAAAAAGTCCACCAAAATAAAACCAACATCAGTTGACATTATTACTAGATTGCTTTACCATATGTGTCAATGCGTGACTTTCTGGATGTTTTTGAAAAGCTCATTCAGTTGTTTACAAGGAAGATGGTTGTCACCCTCCCAGGATGCAGATCAGTGGAAGTTCTCAGTCGACGTACTGGTGTGTGAAGCCTCCTGAACCTTATTTTCCTCCATACCTTTAAGTTTCTGTCATATATCAGTTGACAGTGTTTATCATCGACCTCCAAATTCAACATAACCTATTTTATCCATGTTGCAGAAGACTAGGAGTGCTCATGAAATCGACAGTTACATCTCAGCAGATATGTGGAAATTTCCAGCGGTCACTTTTAAACTACTTTAACTCAGTAGCTTGCAACTATCAGGCCATATTCAGCTTTTCTGCCTGCACAGGCAGTCACTGAACTTCTCTTTGCCCCTGCTGCTTTCCTAGTGGAGCGTGCAAGCATACTGCAATGTTAAATTCACTGCATTTTGTAAAACATCTTATAGAGTTATTCTGAGAGAAGATACTACAGAAGCAGAAAGTGTTCTCATTGCAATGTCACTTTCGGTGGGCAGAACAACAGTGCAGGAGCAGAAGTGTCAGAAGGAAGGTAAACAGCTGCCAACACAACCACTTCCAAATCACTCTTCTATATAAGACAAAACAGGTCATTTCTTTAAATAATTCGTCTCACAGAGAAATCTGCCATCAACTGTGTAAGAAACTTAAGGTTATTACATTACTATGTGGGATCCTATGGCGCCTTCGGCTCAGACCACATGGGCCTAATGGATGATTCTGCCCTGAAGGGGAGAGTCCATAGTTTCATTAGGAACTTAGAAAAAAAGCTGTTTTCGATGGCAGTCCCCCGACGTGACTTGTAGTTAATCAATTGCCGTATGTGCCAATCAGGCTGGGTTGAGTTACAGGCAACTTTTTTTATTTATGGCTGAGAGACTGGGAATAGCCTGTGCAGCTGGGAAGCCAAGCAGACCCAAGGATGTTCCACAAGCTGGCAGTCAAGAAGGCAATTTATTGAGGGAGAAACCCCAGAGCAAGAAATTAAAAAAAAAAGTAAAATAAGGCAGTGATATGTTTTACATTACAGAATTTCTCTTGGTATGGGTATCAGCTTCTGAATATTTCAGCAACATTGCATCTCATCTCTCATCTACATATCCATTGAGAAGTGTTCAGCAGAAATTGCCCTTTGTTCTGCAGCACAGAATTAAACTGACTTCCAACTCACTGCCATACTTGGGCCCTGAAAACTGAATACGCTTTGTGATGATTTTAGAACGGTCTAATCTTTACTCTTGTCAAACTAAACTGCAAGCTTATCATATGAAACTTTTTCAGATGTCCAGATTAATCACGCATGACAATCAATCTTTTATTCTACGCAATAGGGACAATCTGTTTTATGCATTTTTGAGGGTAAGGGGGTTATTTAGCAATTGAATTCTATGATTTGTGACACTTGTTTTGAATTACACATCATCTTGTCCTGGGAAACCACTAAAAATAAGATGTAGTGCTGCCTCTTCCAGACACATCTACTTTTGCCTTCCTCTCGTGCATGTATATCTATGTAAAATTTAAGTGTACATATACATATCTGTATAAAGGAATATATTCTTGCCTGGTTACTCATCTAAGGAATAGGAAATATACAACACATTTGATATTAGCTTGATGTTGTGATACAGAATAAGTTAGAGCCAAGTGCTAATATCCAGAATGAGGCACTTCCAACTGTTCATTTCAGTGGTCATATCAGCACACTGTCAATTGCAAAAATATAAGATAACAGCTGCTTGTATTTTAAATTGATCTTGTTTTAGAAATATGGATGACAGTTTTCACCACAGGGTTCTACATAGACATCAAATTCTCCACATGCTGAGGACTGAAACTTTAACTTTTAGGTTACACTTTATAATAGGGTTATGATTAAACAAATGATAAAATCATGGTGGGAACAGTTCCCTAAGGTTCTAAAGACCATTTTAATTCCCTAGTAGCCCAGATTCTTCCTCCACAGCTCAAGCCTATGTTAAGAGACAGGAGACTGCCTAGCCTGGCCAAGTCACGGCTCGAACGCTTCTGAAAAGAGACTGAGGATATTTATATGTTATGCATTATACAATTAGTTACTGTGTACATAACATGCTCTAAAGAATAATCTGCATGTTGTTTGACTGGCTGTAAAGTTTCTGTTTTTTTCTTTATTTAAATATATGTTACGACTCACCAAAGCAAAGAAACCTATACCTATCTTTAAACTGTTCCTCCTGTGCAGTTAAAAAAGCTACTTCAACCTTTTTACAGTTTAAAAATCACTGATAATTGTGAATCATCAAGTGCTAAGGTCTATTTCATCTGCATAAATAGTGGTATATTGAAAGATGCAGACCAACATATCACTTAAGTATGAGCTGCTCTTTAACCATGTGAATAGTTTCATCATGGAAATAAACCATTTCAACGTTATTGTCTCTGTAAGTGCCACCGGTTCATTGTGACAAAGACTCATGAATCACAGTAGAGATTGCGGAACTTTTGCTGGATAATTAACACCTCTGTGAAAACATCTCTGCTACATTTAAGGCCATTTTGCTCTCATTCAGACAATTTGGTTTTAGTATAGGGACTGTAGTCTGTTGCAAAAAAAGTCTTTAAAGAACAAATGAAGAAATATTTAAATATTTGCTATAGGTAATATGAGTATTGCCAAGGAGACAAAATGGTTATCCTTAGGCAAGGGGCTGAAAACCTTAACAATCTTATAAAACACTGTTTTCTCCTGATTTTTTTTTCCCATAACCTCATTTTCTACCCCTTCTTCATTTCTCAGTTGTTGAAAGAAAAATACAAAAGAAATGTTCATATAGATAACCGGTAGGATGCCAGAAAGGGCCTTTTTCAGTCAGAAATGGTGTGGTGCCCTCTGGATAATCAATTGTCCCTGCAACACTTTAGGATTTTTCATGCACTGAGATGCAAACTGAGCAATTTCTTCATTTTTTTCCCCCTATATAGTTTGTTAATACGGGAAAGGCAATTGGACAGTGGGGCCTCCTCATTCTTGGCTCTATTTCAAAAGCAACTTGAAATGCCCTGACAGCAGTTCTTCTCACAAAGTAACGTTAAGGTTGTGACACGGACCAACAAAAGGCTGACACACTGTCGTTAGCTTACCCTGTTGTGCTTAGGTAATGGTGGAGCCTCAGATCTGTGTGTGATGTTAGCATTATATGTTCTTCAATAACAAGGCGCCAGAGGATGAATTGAATGTAGAATGTCGTCTTTAACTTTGAATTTCTAAGTTTAGGCTAGCTTCTTTCTTTAATATTAAAGACTGACTCCGCATTAGTTATACAAAACCATTGATAATAAACATATCGGTTCTTCAGAGATGGTTAGTATTTAGGTGTAATATTTTCAAAATGAGTATGTTCTGCAAAAATGCAGCAATAAAGTCACTGAAGTGTTCTTTTACACAGTTATCCTGGTGTATTAAA
Organism: Ibidorhyncha struthersii; assembly: GCA_013398815.1. NCBI lineage: Eukaryota > Metazoa > Chordata > Aves > Charadriiformes > Charadriidae > Ibidorhyncha > Ibidorhyncha struthersii. The sequence goes on from VZSZ01004322.1 coordinate 52,819, forward strand.
AATCTTGGCGGTAAGCTGGCATCCACAATCAAATTTCCCACCTGTCCAGCAGTGTTCAAAACTGGGATTTTGATCTAAATACATTTCTGGTTTTAACTAACCAAAACCCCACTATAAATTTTTTCCCTTATAAATTTCATGGGACAGTTAATCCAGATCTGGAATTTTGGGACTGAGTTTCACCACAGCCATGGTAAAATAATAAAAATAATTAGATGGGGTACAGCACAAGTAATACCCTCATATTTTTGTAAAATTGGCTAATATCAATCGCTCTGTAAACCACTCCTGCCTTAATGTTTAGCAGTTTCCAGTGTCTGTAAAAAGAGAACTCACATGTTTCTTTGTAAAGCCAAAGAAAAATTGGCTCCTCAAAGATAACAAATTCAGTATTTTTATGCTCTCCAGTTACTTTAAATCAAAGTATTAACTGTACTTCTCTTCTTACATTCACTGTGTTAGTGTGTTAAGGGTGGGCTTTTTTTCCCCCAAAAACCTTTAACTCTGTTATTTTTTTAAGTAATTACATAAACATGTTCAAGAAATACCATTTTGCAAGCTTTTAGCTGAACTGGTTGCTTTGAGACTAGGATCACATATAGACTTAAATTTTCTGGATCCGATAATGACAGCTAAACATAGCACACCGGCGTGTTGTTTTTGAAAAAGGGGAAGGATGCCATTCATTTCACTGCCTGATCTTAGGTGATTTAATAGTCATTTGAGGTCCTGTGTCTAGGAAGAAAAAGCTCAGATCTTTCAGAATCACTTTCTTGGAACCTTCCTTTCTTCTCGTGTTAACATTTCATTATGTGAATAAGGTATAAGCTTTAATTCCTGGAGTAGGTACTCATTGTTCAGAAAATTTGCGGGCAGAACAAGTAAAATTTGCTTTGTGAGCTCCCTGTGGGAACCATATGACAAGCTCTGTCTTCTCCACAAGAGGAAATAGCTGCCATGGTATTATCCAGTTCCTGAGACAACATTTTTCACCCTTTCCTTTTATCTCTTTACCCCTTCCTCAGAAATCTTGCCCCATTTGTAGCAAGCATCTTTCATCTTTGACTCTTGATCCTAAAGCAATTGAGAATAAATGCTGTTAAAAAGAATATCACAGAGTATCCTGTAGGATTCGGTCCTTTAAGACAAGGTCATCCTGGGGGAGAGGGGGGATTTTCCTTTTCTCAGGGAAAGAAGAAGTTAAGTTGGAATTTGACAAATATTGACATCTGCATCTGTGCAAGTCCCCTTCGGCTTCTTTTATAATCAGTGGAGAAAAACTGGTGCTTCTGGGGTGCAATTAATGCCATTATTGGGTAGAGGTCTCAAGTAAGTTAAATGAGTTCTCCCCTTCCATTGCCCCCTGGGATAAGTTCAGATTAATTCTGGTCCCACCTGAAGTTAGGTGGATAACTTCCACCCTTAAAGTTACACAGTCTGCCCTAAAATCACCAGTGCTAATTAGGGACTTCTGAAGTTATGAGAGACGCAAACTTTGCAAGAATTATTTTGCATGTAAATAACCTTGAAATCACATAAATTGCACCCTTTAACATTCAGTATTCAAAACCAGTTAAAAATACTTCCTTACACAACTTGGCCCCCTCAGATAACTGAGACAAAAACAGACATGGATGCAGTGGCTAATCAGAAGCACAGGGGTAATTAAGGTATATGAAGCATAGCACAGAGGTTTGGGGAAAAAGACCTGATGGGGGAAAAAATAAAGAAATATGTTTTCCCTTCGTCATACTCATTGTTGCTTATAATCATCTCTGCTGAAGCAGAGTCTTGCTTGTTTGTTTTAGAAATAACCCCTTGTTCGTGCATAACAAAATATATTAAGTATTCTAAAAATGATTCCTTTTCTTCCCTGTGTAGCAGAGAGTCAGGGGTCAAATTCTCAGCTGCTGTAATCCCCATTGGAGTTATTCTCATTCATTATTGAAACGGGCTAGATCCTGGGCTCCTGTAAGCTGGCGTAGCTGTATTGAAGTCAGTGTTGATTTTTTAGTAGATGAAAACCTGGTCCTTGAAATGCAGTAATTTTGACTAAGCTGAGTGCTCCAGGCCGAATTATTTTCAGTATTTAGCAAGGTCTAGCACTTTCTTTATGAGTCTATTTTACTGCCATACAGCCTACCTGAAAAGAAAAATCCCTGCAGTAGTGTTGTGAGTGGCAAAACAACAGCCTCAGTGTCTGCTTTCACTCTTTGCCCAAAACGATTTATATACTAGTCTGTTTGAGGACAATGTTTTGCCACACAAAACATCTCCTCTGTTGTTTAGTAACAGCAGCGGAGTCCCTGGCACATTTTTTTTTTAACATTAAGAGGCACTGTAGTGCGCAGATCATCTCAGTGGAATAATGCACTGGTGCAGAGGAGCACTAAATCAAATGATAAATTGAGTGTAACATCGATTATGTTAGCTATGCATAGAAATATATACATTTGATGGTCATTATGACACATGAATGTTCAAGATGAAAAGTGAAAAATACATTTCAAGTTCTGTATATGTGAAAAACTGACAATGATCTGTAATTTGCGTCTAGCATTAAATTCTATAAATCTGCTGGTGTTTTCAGCATTGAAAGCCTGATTCTAAATGGAAAGGTCATTATCATTATTAAGTTTTATAAGAAAATCAGTACGTGTACTAGTATCTATTTAATAACTGAGACATCATGAATGTCAGACTTAACACACTTTGCTGGGTGCTAATAACTCTTTAAGTGTACCCTTGACTCGAGTCGAAGGCAGTATTGGAATTTTTATATTATCTGAACTGCCTGGTAGCATTTAAAAGTACTTCCATAATAGCCAGGTAAAAATATAGTGACTTCACAAAACTTTACCTAATTTTGCTCCTGTTTCAAAGGTTAAGCTAAACTCCTTGCTCCCCCCTTGTATAAGAACTGGATGTGCAGGCAGCTGAGTCACAACGGACCTGTCCTACTTAACCATTCCCTCTTTTTTATTGGAGCATATTGTGCTTCCTGAGAAAAGTGTGTGTGAGTAATGACAACAAAATGAAGCCTTTTGTACCCCAAATAAGTGCCTGGCAAAACAATATTTACATCAGTGTCAAAATTGGTTTTTGAAAGGTCTTGGTGGAATGGCACTGTCTAAATATAAAATATGTATTTATTCAACATTTTTTAAACTTTTGTAATTCCCTTATTATATTACCTCTAATTCAAGTCCAGTGGTAAGTTGATACAGCTTGTTTCTTTTTCTATTATATATTTAAATTAAAAATTGGAAGATGTAGTTTCTATTAATGAGTTTTGTAGGGATCTTTTCCTATTATGTCCCTAGGCGAGTTCCTTACTTGATATGAAGTCCTTATAAGAGGTGCTTGTGCACTTGATTAATTCATAAATGGTGTTGAGGGTTGCATATTTGCACAATTCTTGTTAAATCATGGAAGTCTGCTATTTCTCTGTACAATGTATTGCCAATTGTGATGCCCACATTATGCACCTAATCACACAACTCTACAAGTCCCGTATTTTCCATGTATTCTCATCTATGCAACATTCATCTTCTATGATGAAGGTCAAGGTCCCTTGGCAACATTTATATCAGTTCTGAAGCAAAACAGGCAGACAAAGAGAATATTCAGTTTGCTGAAAAGATAAGATCAACAATAGCAAATGAGTAGCCAAAAATACCAGAAAGTTTCGTATTACTGAAGAGAACTTTTAGCAGCTAATACTAATTCAATATTGATCTATGTAAGATATGACAATACAAATGTATTGATATCTGTAGATGTTTACTCAGACTTTGGGATGGAAGGTAAGGCTATTTATGAATGTCTATGAAGGTTGCAATGCCCTTTTGCACTGATAAATTGTAAGTCTACTGGAAGAAAGACCAGTAAATACAAATTCGAAAGTTTCTTCCAACTAATTTGTGTAGACTAGGAGCAGCTTTTTTGTAATGAAGCCAAAAGCACTGCCCACTTGCCAATTCATCAGTATGTGAGGGCTACAGTTAACAAAGTGGTTTGCCAGGGAAAGGGAACAGAAATGGGGAAAACCACTCCTATAATACGCTGCTCTGAAAGCCAGACTCTTGTTGGCTACGTATTGCAATACAAAACTGGACCTTATTTATTTCTGTGCAAACAAGATGACAGTTGTTAACAAATTGTTTTGCTAAACACACCGTTCATCTGAAAGACACAACTTATTCCCTATTGTTACTGTTGATACCATAGCAGGAGCTCTGTTGCCCGACGTGTGCACAGAGGCATAAAAACACATGGACAATCTTATTCTTAAAGGCAGTAGGCTTTTGACTTTCTTTTCATTCAGGAACCAGAAGAAATTATCTGTCTCTCTAACCTTATGGCCAAAGACCTTTACTTTAGACGAGGATACTTAAGGTTCTCAATTCTCATCTGCAAAAATACATCCACTTTATGTAAATATGATTTTGAAAAATGTATAAATGATTCTTAAGGCACAAAGACAAAGCTAAGTTGCCGGGTCGATTATTAGTTTCTAACGATTCTTTTTTTTTTTTTGGCCCTTCCCTTTTTTTTTATGTTATCATGGGACAGGGATTTCAAGAAAATATGACAGCATCCTAGCAGTATTTAAATGAAAGACAGAAGCTTAGCACGGCCAAGACTTTAAGTCATTATATGCCAATGGGTCAGACCATCCTGGCAGTACATTTCCAGATTATGCCATTTGTCTCTCTCTTCTTTTGTGGTTAAAATGTTTAATTTTGAACTTGGTTTTAAACTGAGCTCAGTTTCTTTTCCTGGTTTAAATAAGCACAGGAGAATTTCACAAAATGTAGATTTCTTTCCACTCCACTTTCCAGCCACTTGTCAAACAATGGGGTGCTCGATGTGGTCAGCGTGGTTGTAAACTGTGCTAAAAAAAGAAAAAAGTCCTGGCACTGACAGCACTAAACTAAAAAAGCTGCATTAGATACTTTACCTTGAAGATCTAAAACATAAGCAAGATCAGTTAAATAGGAATAAAGAAATTAAAAAAAAGATCGAACTGATAAATGAACTTGAAGTAGATCAAACTCCTTGTGCCACAAAATGTGAAAGCCAACTAAATTGTAGAGGCTACATTCAGGTGAAGTCTTAAGGATGGGCCTAACTTTGAGTTCGTGAACAGCTGTATTAACTCAGGTGGGTCCGCTCAATTGCCTGGAGTGCGTGAATAAGGTACTTCACCGAATCAAGGCCATTGTGCAAGAAGAATACAGTGTCAGTGTATAACAACCATGCTCCCCAGGAAGGAACTTTTTTGTGTGAAAAAGAAGTGTTGTTATAGAAGCTGCGTACGATCGGGTTGCACAGTGTTCTTTGTTTCAACCCACTAGGGTGCTGTCTTTTCCCATATTATTATTATTGCATGCTCTGCAGTAATTTAACATCTCAGAAAGCTAATAGTTCTCCTTAAATTGTAGCCTGCATACCATTACTGATAGTTACAGTAGAGTGCAAAGTCTATTTGCACACTACACATCCTATAGTGTTTTTTTTGCAAATCAAAGAACATCAGTGGAAAACCACTTTATGCCCAATGTCTCAGAAGTACCGAATCAAGCACAGCCTCTGAGGTATGCAAAGGAAAATCTCTTTGCAATTGATGGGTGATGCTTCTGCTTATATGAGTAATGAGGTACCAAATATAGTCTATTGCATAAATAGCACCACAGATGCTTCAGAAAGGGGCAGAGCACCGTCCCTATTGCATTTGCTTTGTGCCACCTGAATAGCATAAAGAAACTTAAGGCAGCTTTGTGTAGGAGTAATAGTACACAATGAGGTGTAACTGGCACTATACCCAGAGCTTTACACCCCCATCAGAAAACAGAGTTTAATAGGGGAAATAGGCAAAGATGTTGCTGTACTGCTTTACTGCTACTTCTTAGATCTACCGTAATACAATTTAGTTGTAAGGGTATGTGTGGAAAGCTATACTATGGTCTAAAGCGAGCTTACAGTTTGTAATACACTCTGTACTCTGTGATTCCGGAGTGCTCCAGTTATATGTGTCCAAGCAGCACGGCAGAGACATTTACTTTGGTTCTTCTGCTAATACCATCTGACACGGTGCCCTGGGGGGGCCCGCTGGGAGGCTGGGTATTGCCGAACTCTTAAATGGTCAAGCTTCAGTTTTACATGTCACCATACGGATGGAAGATTAAGCAAACCGTAACAAGGCTTGCAGTTAGAAAAATAAAAAGGAGCTGACACCCTGCTTAACTGCTTTCACAGAGATCCAACAGAAAAATGAGCACAAATTAGAAACTTCTAGGGCAAAAGCAAAACTATGGTCTTTATATTGACAGAATCAGGCCATGATCCTGCCCCAAATTTCCATCAAAACAGAAAAGTGTGGGAATGTAACACTGAATGATTACTCACATTACAGGATAAGCCTGACATGACCAACAAGCAATCAAGACTGACGGTCAGGAGAAGGCTTCAGTGGCTGCTCAAATCAGTTGTCCAGGTGCTCTAATCTGGGATCAGCACACAGAGAGCTGTATTTCAAATACTATGAGCTATGTTTCTTAGAGCTTTGGAATTTACTGATCAGTCTAGGTGCAAGTAGTAGTAAAAATCCCTTGTCCTAAGTTTCAGTGGTCCTCCAGCCTATATTCCAGGTTAATTTGTCAGTTATACGCTGGATGTTTTAACAGTCCTGAAATGTCCTTGAAAAAAAGTCACATCATAACTCCTATGGTTAATTATGCTGCCGTAGTTAAACTGTTCTGCTGCCTGTGCTTAGGGTGCATCCAGGTTATTAATATTTAGTGTGCTGTGGAGAGTTTTCCTGGTTCCAGTTTGCTTTGTACTTGTACCTCGAGACTTGCAGTATGCACGAGAGACACTGCTGGTAGATTCTGAGCAGTTTCCCCCTTGGTGGAACTGCAGCTGAAGCTGTGCCCGGGGGCAGCCTTCTAACATGTCCCACTGCAGTGTGGAGACAAGGCCCTCCAGCATTCAGCTCCAGGCACATGCCCTGAACAATCATTGCTGTTAAGGCATTATGCAGGCGTAGGGTCCTAGAGCCAGAACACATCTTGCTAAATCAAAGCCTGGACCTTTCCTCTCTGCGCTACGCCATATGACAACATAAACACATCCATAAAGCCAGTTCAGGTTCCTCAGCACTTCAGTTTGCAGTGTAGACAGTGTGGTTGAGTATAGGAATGGACTGACGATTACCATCATTGCTGTTATATCATCTCTGCCTGCAATTATCCAATGCTTCCTTTTGGGAGGGGCAAGGCGGGGAATCGCATTCGCCTTCCAGTTGTCCTGTCTGACTTTGACAGGCTGTACAAACTTGCTGGTAGCCAGAATTGAGTCCACCTTTTCTCATTCACACTGGCTGGCCCCTGACTGTTAAAACACAGGGGTTTAGTCTCAAACTCTGTCAATATTTTCTATGCGACTGAGCAAGACAATGTGGCTATGTTAACATTAGCAAATAGTGTGGCGCAAAAGGAGCAGATCTCTAGAGTAAAACAGTTGATTCTGAGGACATAAATTCTTCATTTTACACACCTGTGTCTTTTTTTGCTTCAGATTAGCCCTAGTTTGGCAGCATGGATTGACTGCCCTTTTGCGGCTGGAGAACATTAGGTGTGCTCTTGGATGCGTCTCGGGGTACCTTGTAAAGCTATATAGTATTTGAAGGTAACTCACATGAATGGCATTAGCCAAAATTTTGCTCTGTAGAAACTTTACTATCATTGCTGACACTGATCGTGATCTGGATGAGGTTGTTGGGTTAGGCAGTCTGTAAATGCACAAGAATTTATCCCTTCATCCGCAGCTCTGAGCACCACAGGGAATGGCAGAATCAGCACGAGAGGACGACCAGCACTCGGACTAGTTAGAAGATTATGGATCAGAGACTTTGGTGATGCAAATGGCAGCAGATAAATGGAATACTAATCTCAAAATCTTTCCTCTCTCAGACAAAATCTCCAGTTATTTCAGATCATTTGTTTTGACAACACTAAAAACTGGAAAAAAAAGAAAACTGAGGGAGTGAATCTTAAGCCAAATATTTAAAGAAGTATCTTGCAGCTTCCCACGTGTATTTTCATCTCCCACTAAACGTTCCCTATTTTAGCCAGCTTTTGGCAACTCTCAGTTACCAGTGCTGGATTACAGAAAATTTAATCCAATGTGAGTGATAATCCATCCCAAAATGCATGGATTTTTCAACAAATAGTGGAGATGGGAATGCCCGTATGTCTGCATGTCTCAGAGTATAACCGGTCAGTCTATTACAGAACAAGATTAATTATATAAACTTCGAATTTGTCCAGGAGAGCACTTAATTCTGAAGATGAAACAAGAGAGACAAAAATGCAGCGGGAAAATTCTTGGCTCCCCTAAAGTCAATGGGAGCTTTCAGAGGAGCCAGGACTTCATCCTGTATGTTTTGTTTTTCTTCAGATGTCAGTTACCTGCATACATCATAAATACGATGTGGTCAGAGAAGTGTACAGTGACTGGCTGAAACAGTTAACAAAATCAATAAATGTGGGGAAAGTAGATGAAAACATAAACCAGACTAAGATATTTTTTCCAGACCAAGATTTTTAAGTCTTCTGTATTTTGTCATTTGTTAAACCACAAATAGTTATAAACAGAGCTGCAGTTCAGAGAGTCTTTGTTTCTAACATAAACAAGGTATAGGGCATAGCTCTGTATGTCAGCCAAACATGACTATAAGTTACAAAAATGATATATATGTATAAAAGAAGTGTCAGACCCTAATTGAAAAATTGTATTTGGACATGAATAAATATAAGGAACACACTTAACTCCAGAAAGGCGGTAAGTATTTAACGGAAAATAACCCAAATTAAATTAATGCATGCATTATACAGTATCTGTGAAATTAATTTAATTCAATATACTGAAACTCAGAAATGGCGGAAGTTTGCATCACTTAAGTATCACTAGTCATACTGGTGTGTCTGTCCTAGTTGAGAAAGCTTGTATTTATAAAACCTATACTGAACATAAGCAACTTTTAATTTAACTAGATCTAGGAGCAGAATAGCAGACTGTATCAAATTGGATTAAATGTATAACAGAATTTCTTTTTTTAACAGACAAGCTTTGCACAGTCGTTAATAGGAATAATACGTTTCATCTAAAATGGCTGTATTTCTTAATAATCCGGTCATATCATAAAACCCCAAATCTGTAAAGTACTCATTTAAGCTCTGATTTTTTTCAAATCATTTACTTTTTCTTAAAGTAACGTTTTCTGAACATCATGAAGACTTACTTTCAAATCATTACTTTAAATTCTTTTACAGTTTGTTATTTAGAACTAAGCAGAAACAAAGCTCTCGGACAAGTATGTTAGCCCTCAAGTGTTTTGGTGCTACAGGCTCCTTTAGCTGCATATTGGGTCACAGCAGTCACTGCGGTAAACAATGTTCCAAACTTCCAAAGCCTGCAGAGGTCAGTATAGCAACATCAACAAGAAATTATATAGCTTCACTGAATAGATTAGCAGTCACGAGTATTTATTGTTAAAACGCAAAAATGATGCATCGTTCTAGCTGTTTCTGTAACTGCCGGACTACCGTGGCATGTGATGGTTATTCCTGCAAACCTCACATAATTTCGCAGATGCTAAAAGTTTTAAAGACATATTTTTGCATTTGCATTTGCTAATTATAAAGGGGTTAAATACATTTTTCTTGAGAGTGTTTGAGAAAAGTTGGATGTCCATTATGGAAAACTTAAGCCCACTCTTCGGAAGCTGTCTTCTCTGTGTTGCCCTGTCAATGACCTCTGCTGTGACATTGAAGGAATACCCTCAGTGTGGGTGAGAAGTAATTTGCTTCAATAGCTCCTTTGCCCCAGACATGTATAAAAAGGAGACTGTAAACATATACCCTGTGTTTGCTTTGGCGCTGACGGAGCTGACACCATCAAAGTCATTTGGAGCAGAACTTTTAGATGTTTGTGACAAACTAGACCAGGATGGATGATCCAAACAGTAAAAGTTAAGCTCCAAGCTCGGTGCAATGAAATCTCCAAAACTGAAAGGAAGTGGAAGATAAATAGTGCTAATCAGGGCCTTGAACAATTGCATATTAATTTTATTTACCCTCTTGGCCAGCTTTTCATGACCTGCCCACTCATGGCACTAAAAAACAGTTACATTAGTGTTTCACTGCACATTCTCAATCGTATATTAAGGAACAGGCAGATGTTCAGACATGACCTTGGCATCTGCAGAGAAAGATTTTGAGAGACACCAGTTGGGCTTAGACACGTATGATTTACTTCCTTCAAAGCACTCCACTTAGGTAGGCAAAAGTAGATACATGATACCCACATCAACAAAATTGTCCCTCTTAAAGAAAGCTGTTTATAAATAAAATATTTTTCTTTCAGAAACCTGCAAAAGTTCAGCGTGAGCTTTTTGTCTCGTCAATACACAGTGTGTATTCTTGTCTCAAGCTGTACACCACAATGTTAGTTTTGCAAGGCAGACACTGGTATGCCGAAAGTGGTTCTGCATTCATTTTTTTTTTCCTTTCCCTATGGACATCCCTATAAGGCAAGTCTTCATATCTTTATGCCTTCACAGTTTCTCAAAAGAAAATGTGAATTGCTCAAAACTGAGCAACTTTAGCAAAAACATCTGAAACAGAGAAACCATCCTCAATATGAGTGGTGGGTCAGATGCTCTGCTGCTTCTATTTGTGCACCTCTAGTTGAATTTAAAGAAAATTACGCACAGACCTGTGGCAATGGGAGGATTCCATTTGAACTTTCTCAACTTTGAGAGACCCATTCCGAGGTACAGATTTCTCTTGTCTATGGATATAGACAATTACATAGAAATTAAATAGAGTTGATGCCAGCATAAGTCCAAGGTGGCAAAGTAAAATGATAAATGCGGACACGTGTGTAATTTCATTTACTGTCTCTGCAAATCTGCATTGTTGTGCTAATAAAGATTCATGAAATTAGTAGTGCTTACATACATGTTAGTTGCCCTCAGGTTTTAGTTATAATGTTCTGCTATGTAAGGAAGCCATGGGTTTGGGTATCCAAAGTGTCGGGAAGATTTGATGTAGCCTCATCAACTCCCAATAAAAAACTGACCCTGAGAAGCTGATAAAAGCCAGTTGTGTAAGAAATGTAATGGGTGGGAGGGAGGTCACAGAGAAAAAAATTAAAAGTATATTAAATCCCACCTTCTACTGAAACGGCTTGTTGCCCGTAGCAGAACTAGCATGATAGTGAATCAAGTACCTGCTTCACGCGGTTCCTGCAAAGACAACTCTAAGGGTTTCTTTCTCTGCCACACTCATAATTACCTTTCTGAGAAAGACAAAGAAATACAGTTCACAACCTGTCTCCTCATATTGTCAGTATTGACATGGAGTCTTTCCCCTATATATTTAAAAAAAAAATAATTGTATTTTGCCACTTAAAAAAGGAGACAGGAATGTGTAAACTGTATGTTAGTGCTTTTAAAAAAAAACACCTCACAGTTTTTGCCTTAAATCAACATATTCAAATAGTAGAGGAAGCTTAAATAAACCATTTCACAGACTGTTTTTGAAGATTATGTACGTTGAAGTGAAAAGCAAAAACTTTTCTAAAATAATCATAAAGTAACTTCCTCTTTGACATTCTGTTCATGCCCGACAGATCTCGGACCAACTAAAGCAACAGCATAGATAAAGGAATTTTGGTCTGAACTTGGAATAAAGTACAGTGACTTGAAATTCAAACAAGAAAGGTAAAGGTGAACAGGATAGAGATGGTAATATAGATCTTATCCTCACAGCCTTGCTTCTTATTCATTTATTTCCGTCTCTACAGAATGGATGCAGAATGGAGATGAAGGTGATCATCTGAGCAGACGTGCTTCATCCTCACTTTGCACAGGCATGCATGACTGTTCCTAGTTCTAATTAATTAAACTCAGTCCTGTAAAGCAAATGAGACTTAAAACATTTGTGATTCCAGTAAGTTCAGAGTAACTATGGAAGAGAACATCAAAACCTTATTTCCCTATTCATCATCATCACTGCATTTCTCACACCATCAACGGCTTACATCAAACATCAGAGGACTGATAATTCCTGTCAGAGTTTGGGTTTGAGGTCTTTTTCATTCCCTAAACTTCAGCAGTAATATTGTAATTTTAAAGTCAGTCCTCCAATTGTCCCTTTACTCTCCTCTGAAACTCACAATTCCTGGGGAGGGGGCAGAATCCTCCAGAAAATCTAAAACCCCAAGGGGGCGACTTCATTTCATTTAGAACGGAACAGAGTATATTTGCTGAGTCAACAATGAAAGACCCAACTGTTGGTAATGCAAGGCAGGGACAGATACACTCAAATGTTTCCAAGAAATAGTAGGTGTACCTTAACACATCAGTGGATGCCCACTACTGAAAAAATATACCACATTCAGCCTGTCCTCAGGGAGTCTGTAGCAGAAATCCCACTGGCTTCAGAAGCAGCAGGGTGGGATGAAAGCACGCTTTCTCTAATTCCCTGGAAAGATCTTGTTTGGTAGAAGACAAAACCAAACTCACCACATAGCCTTCCTTCTTCCTAATACTTGCCAAAATAACCTTCCCTTAGCACACCTCCCCTCTTTCAAGAGAAGCTCGAGAATCTGCCAACAAAACAAAGTGACAAAAACAGCCAATAGAGGCAATAGGTGCTGTTAATGTAATAAACAGTCAAATATATTCAGTACTTCTCTACACAAAACCAGTGTGTGACCCCCATGGACATTTGGCTAACTAGCACTCTTTAATAAGATCAAATACTTGTGCGATGGGTACATGCAGCTGTATGTGTAGCACCCTGGGCCACACAGCAGAAATCATCATACTCTCGATGTTATAGAAAAGGTGAACATTTGCTGCACTATGCAGAAGATATCCTCATTATATATAATTAGAAAACTTATTTTCCCCCTGCTGCCCTAATTTGTTTTTTTTTTTTTTTCTTCATTTTTAAAATTCTCTATTGGCTTTAATTAGCTTCTCTCTGAAATCACCAACCAGGTGAAATTAGAGCACTTTTTAAGTTTAAAAAATGTAGTTGGATTTTTTCAAACTTTTTTTTTTTAAGTTGAGCTTTATTCCCTGAGGCCAAATCCTCCCTGCTCTTACTCATGAGAGTAGTTCTGTGCACTTCAGTGAGGCAGCTTTTCAGAAGAAGGCGGGTTTTGGCCCTAACGGGATGTACCAAAGCTCTTCTAAATATAGATGTAAGATATATGAGACAAATCCTCACTAAGGGAAATCAGCAATGCTCTTAAGTCAATGAAGCTACAGCCATTTACAGGCACTGAAGATTTTCCTTGTGTTTTCAGAGTTCACAAGCCTTCGCCAAATATTTATCACATGTGAAATGCTACATTTTTTTGCTAATGACATTTCTGTTTAAAAACTCATCATTATATAATCAATACCAGTGACTCAGTCCTCGCTACTATGACAGGAGCAAATATTACCTAAGAGAAATCGTTTGTGTGGTCTACATGACATGACGTGTCCTTAAGTGTTTCATCATTAATTAAGAAATTAAGAAACAAGCCGTTTAAGAAATATGATAAAAGATATCATTAGCTGCAAAATAATACAGCTCTGAGCTTTCAAATATTCTGCTGGAGCTCTGGAACTGGAGACAGTCATATCCTTGTGATATTTCAGTGACAATTTCTATTTTAAGTGTCAAAAACAACTCTGCTATCTGGTTCAAGTAGTGTAGTATTCTCTCCTTTTAATATTCTAATCGTGAGGTGTAAAGTGAAATGGTTGCACAGTGTAATGGTGGTAAAGAAGCTGAGTGTCAATGAGACGGGAAAGGTGACAGACATGGAATGAGTCCCCAAGGTGCTCTCCAAGTGCATTGGATAAAGATTCCCCTGGGAAATTTTTCTCATTAGTTCTCAGACACAGTTCAGTAATTCAATAGCACCAGGTTACCATTAGTCACAAGACCAAAATATGTTACTTTCCATGCTTTAGCTCCTTGATTTGTATATGTCATTGTACGAGAAAAAGTTATGAGATTGCCTATCATTCAAACTAAGTTTGTATGTTGTTTACATACCTGAGGATGATACAGGACAAGCACATTCTGACAATACTATTACAAAAAAAGCATACAAATTAAACAGAAAACAGACACTTTTTGATATTTGAAACTGCATTAATGAATGAATGCGTTTTACAAACACGTGAGAGACATTGCAGATTGATTTTCTACATTAGTATCTGAAAAATTAATTATAGTTTGAGAGGCAAACCTAAAATTATCAACAAGTAAAAAATGAAAAAAAAAAGCAAACCTAGATTGTTTCTGTGGATATTGGCAGGTTAAAATAATTTTTCTGTGCTTAAAGATGAAATGTGTATGTATTAAGTTAATATGATGGGGAAAAGTAGCTAAAAACTTTGACGGTTAGCTAATTTTATGTGTAATTACTCTGTGAAAATGTTAAACTGAATAGGTTATTCTCGACATTTTTTTTCTGTGCAATAAAAAATGTACTTACTTCTATGCTATCAAAGTTAACTGCACTCCCACTCAGCACTCGAAGGGATAATGGCTGGAGGTGTTGTCTCTCTCATTACCCACCAGGGTGGAAAGAAAGGAGTATCCATCCCCAGTGGTCATTTAAAACCTCATTGTTATATTAAAAAAGTAGTGATGACAAAATCCAGAAAACATGAAAATTAGAGACACAAACATAACACATTATTATATGTTTTACCTGTGCAGAGGATCAGTTTATCTTTTTATGTATGTGTGCATGTGCTCCAGAACATTCTAATTTAGTTTTCGTTCCTGATTAATATATTTAGCACTCATCACTGCACTTTACACTCATATATAAGAGGCAGAAGCTACAGATAATTACTCTGCCTAAAGTAGTTCAGGAAAGTACAGACTTTTTAACTTTTGGGAAAAAAAAGCGATGCATTCTCTGTAAGCTTTTTTTTCATTTTATTTGATTTTGGTTTATGGAGTGTGCTGCTGTTGGTTTCNCAACATTTAATATGAGAAACAAAAAAAAGTTTGCATATAATTGTCTGTCTCGAACAAAAAATATTGAAACCTGTCAGTCAGTAGGTGCTTCATTTTCAACCCGTCAGCCTGGTGAGAGCTTGATCTTTTATTGCAGTTAGATCAAAATCATGCACCTGAGGTGTCTCATTTAGCCTACAAAATCAACTTATTAGTAGAATTCCTTAACAAGAGGAATTATATCCCCAACAAAATTATGTCTTGTGCGGTAAATATGACTCACTCTTTTACGGCTAGATTCTGATATGCTTATCGTTGTACTGCAAAAAGGCCATATGTTAAGTGCTGTGGTATCTGTGCCAAATAAATCATCGAGAGCCAGTTCCTATTAATCTTACTCACGAATGTTATTGCACTGAAGTTGGATGTTTTACTCCCATGATTAAGGTGAGAATGGTTCTTCAGAATGGCAGTTTTCTAGAAGTGTGAACTCACCTGTTTCATGCATATTATTTTCTTCAAATCTCTGCACTGCAGTCTCCAAATGAAGCTCTTTTAATTGAAAATGTTTCCATAACTCTTTAACACTAAGCTATCTCCAAACTAATGATCAGGCTCCAAATAAATATGCCAAATACTTATGGTATTATTTATGTGCTATACACAAGCTCATCATTGACTTATGAATTGTAAATATTTATAAGTGGCTCATATTAAAGTAGTTGTCAACTGCAGCTACAGTACTTCACCTTCTGTCACTCCCAGGTATCAAGGGGGCTGATTCAATCACTCTCTTGTCAAGCTACCTTTCTTCTCCTGAATACCCAAATCCCTAAACACAACAAAATATAAATGAATGAAAAGTGCTAATGATGCATCATTACCAAGAGGTATCAAGTTTTTTAAGGTCCTTTGCTGACTAAATTTTAAATTAGCACAATTATTCAGAGCATTCCCCAAGGCACCATTCATTATGCTTAGCCGCTGAGCTGAGGCACACTGCAAACGAAATATATATTACTGTCCACGTGTCTATCTGCATTCCTGGAGTAGGAACACATGTAATAATCTACTTGAAATGGCAAAACTCAGAATTCATCATATAAAATGTTTTTGTGTATTGAAAGACATACAAGTGTGCATCTATTTTAGCACTGATGATATTAGTGCATTTTTCTGAGTGCTCCATTATCTAAAACGTATTTATTGTCCTCAAAGATCCTAAATAGCATGAACAGGCACTGAGAGACTGAGTATTTTATTTAAAATGTTGTTTCATCTGCTTCCTAACACAGCAATTTTAGTTCCAAGGGAAATGCAAAGACCGCTGAAGCCGGGAGGTAGAATGTCTCTGGTACTGCCTAAGCCATCCAGAAGCTTATGGTGCACAGTGGATTCATTTTTCCTTTGGCCCTGTCAACAGGCAAACAGGTTTGAGTGGACACTTCCCTGCTTAATGTATTGGGCAGCCTGGTTATCAGATCTTTTAGAATTCCCAATAGTAATGACCTGTGTACCATCTACTACGTATGTTAAAATTTGTCCACATTTGCTTTTTTACACGCAGCAAATGAAGAGTCTGAAGCCCTTTCTTATTAAGATATTTAGCAGTTCTTTGAAGGATGAGAAAGGTAACGCTGACATGACAGATCCTTCTTGGATTGTCCACAAAGAAGATCAATTTGATGCATACTGCAATATGCATGGTGCTATTCCTTGTAAAACTGGCTGTATTTTTTAGAAGAATAAGTAACAAAACAACCAGTCCTTATACCCACATTGCAAGTTAATAAGAAAAGAGGAAAAAGGTGTGACTGCCTAGATGCAAGCGATATACACATGGGCTTACCAAACTACACAGTTGACAGCTCTTCCAGCGAAACGCAGTGCCCGTTTGTCCTCACACAGATCAAAATAGGTATATTCGCAAGAGAAAATTATTTCTGTATGTATCTAGCTGTGAAGTCCTGAGCTGTTTTTTCAGCCCAATGACATCACCACACACAAGTCTGGCCCCACGGCACAGATGTGCTTTCATGTGCAGTGATATCACTTTCACTAAAACACTGAAGGCATGACTTTTGAGCAGTTTTAAAATTCAGATCAGTTCTGCTCATATTTAATCTAGACATGTTGGTTTAACACCAAGCCAAGCCAGACCTTTTAATGTGCAGTGGCCATG
>VZSZ01004322.1:76638-94873 GCA_013398815.1 Ibidorhyncha struthersii
CCTTTTGAAGCTAACACAGTGTAGGCAGTTAAATATTTAGAAAGGTTAATTTTGGGGTGTATGCAACATATAAACCCAACACAAGGGCAATAACAACAGTGTGCTTGGCCTTGGCTTTAATTTTCCTGTGGTGTTAACTTGGCACCTGAGGCAACTTTGCCCTCTTGAGAAGTGTCAAAATATATCATGTATTAGTATCAAACTTAAAATAAATTCATTACTAATTTTAAGAAAGAGCTGACTCAGTACTTTAGATGATTAACGTGGAGCACTAGCTATAGCTTGTTACCATGTGCCGCACCCAGCTTAGACACCATATTTAAACTAGAAGAGGCCAAATAAGGAGAAAAGCTTTAATTTTCTACATTCTTTTTTTTTTTCCTTCAATGATGTGATGTAAGCTTTGGACAGTTTCTTTCATTCATGGCATTAAATGGTGGAATGATGGACAGATTTGCCCTCTTCAGGTCAGTTCATGACCCGCTTCCCTTTCCCCTCCCTCCTCCAAAATGTTGTCACTGATAAGCATGTATGACACTGTCATACACTATTACATACATAGATGTCAAACATTATTACATACATACATTACTAATTATCATTAACCCCCCCTCAGTATATGCAGGGGTGGCAAAGAATGAAGACAAAACATCTGCAAGATGTGAGCGCTTCCAGGAAGACGATTACAGATGCTGAGTATCTCGTGCTATTGTACCTAGTGACAAAACACTGCTTGTGCTCTGACTGAGCGACACAAACATAGATTAACATCCTTACTCTTATGTTCTTCTGTTTTTCTGGTGGTTTGTGATGCAAAGGGTACAACCTTTGGTTGAAATAGAGTCACTATTTCTTCTCTCATAATTTCTTCTTCTTATAATCGTCTCTCCACTCTCTTACAGAGTGTTGCTCAGAGAATAGCCTGTAGCCTGCGGGAACATCTTTAATGCAAGTTAAAATAATTCTCAAATGCCATTTAAGTCAGCAAAATAGGCTGGACTAAAATGGATCCAGGACTGAAGCAGCACACAATAAAACTGTATCCTTTTCCTTGGGCCTCACAAACCATCCATTCAGCAGGGCTGAGGATCCTTGCTCCTGTTCCTTATTTGCAGTTGCTAAAAAAAACCATCACCTGCTATCTGTTCTGTATGTAGCATGCTGGCCTGGCAGACTAAGGAATTAAAAAAAGGAAATGTCTCTTTGGAAGTTAGTACATGATCCTATGCCCGTACAGCGCAGCCTGGGAAAAGAAGCACCGAGATTTTAACGATGGATCTTTTTTGCAGAAATATTTGAGAACTTGGTGTGTTACGAAATATATGCAAGCATTTGGTGCTGCATGGTTTATAATGCCCTGAAGCAAGTTGTAAGCCTTATCAGCATCAGGGAAGATCAGAACTTTCCGTTTGGGTTTTGATTAATCAAATATATTATGAAATCTTTGCTATGCCTGATTTTTGAGAGAGTCTATTTTTGATATTAATATGTCTCTACAGATTAGATACAGATCAGTTGTTTCATGAAAATAATTCTCTTATCTCTTTTCTCTTGTACAAAAAAGTTATGTTTTTTAAAATAAAAACCATCAGATAAATATTTAAACACAGATTTCCTTCATGTGGGTGTCTCTTCCATGCTATTTCACTTATAAGTCTTTGTACAAATGAGACACTTTGAAATGTAGGCCGTTTAAGAGTCTCTGACTTTTGAAACAATCACCAGAGGCCTGCAGACTGCTTCCGAGGAGGAGGCAGCCAGTTGTATTTCACTCAGCGTCTTTATGGCTGTGTGTTAGAAGCCTGAGTGTTAAACCACGAATCTCATCCTATTAACCCAGTCATATAACCTTGAGCGATCCAGACCTGCAGATGACAACACACGGTACCTCTAACATGTATATCAGCCAGGGTGTGAGCTTTTTATCAGGTACAATTAATGTCTGAAAGTACCTGCATTAAACAGACAAGTATGCATAGTTTGACTCAAAAGCATCTACAGTAAATTTTCCAGTGTCAGAATAATAACATCAGTCACTTCTACCACCGTATTAAGGGTCTGTTGGTAATTACATTATAATCCTTTTTCATCCCTTTGGATAGGGCTAATGAACTTTTTTGTTTTTATTTCACTAAACTGGAGAAAATTGATGTTTTAATGTTATAAATGTGCATATCAAAAAAGGACTGTCAAAATGAGCGGTCTCAAGAATTTTTCTGCTCTCTTTTGCTGGTCATGATAGTTCAATAATTTATTTGTTTTAAACCAAAAAATTCGCACGCAAATGATTCTTTGGATAAAAATGGGCATTCAAGATCTAGTATTTTAACTTGAAGAAGGACACAGCTTTCCTCTTCAGAAAGCAGATTTACTGCGCAGGCATGAACTTTTTCAAGCAAAACAGCAAAGCTCTTTACCACACAGGGTAGAGGTCCAATCCTGCCAGCTGCTGAGCAGTCTGAGCTCCAGCTGAAGCTGGCCAGCAAGGACCCAGCACCTTCTCGGATCGAGTCCATAACGCATAAGCACACCAGCTACTTTGATACCAGCGACCTTAAACGTTTTGGTCTATGGTGTCAATGATCCATGAACTAAGACAGATTTACTGTACACAAGTGACAGTAGCGGTTTAAGAAGAATAAGTAAGGAAGTTGTGTCAGCTTTCACTTTGACTCTCTTTCTTCACAGTGTATACCTTAAGCCCTGGGTTTACCTATGTACCGCAAATTCCGTTTTTTTTTTTTTCTGTTGAGATCTCTTTTGTTTCTCTGTGTATAATCTAGCTTTGCAAAATTCCTTCCTGGCAAGTAATAGTTTTGCTGAGTAAACAATCAGTAGTTTAGTAAGCATAATAATTGTACTGACAGTTGTATGAAATCACTGTTACACTCTCACCTATGTGAAGATTTATAAGTGGTACCTTTAGGACATACACATGGCCTGGGGTTTCTGGATCAGTTGTATGCGATGTCCCACATCTGCGCATGCACAGAGATCGGCAGCCCGGGACGAGCAGTTGGGTGTCCCCGATTCTTGGCCCACAAGCCTGCCCTGTGGCCCAGAAAGCACCATACTACTCTCTTCTTGTGCTACATTCTTCTTTTTCATGTCCTCTGTCTTAAAAGTCACTTAAAAAAATAAAATAAAATTTTGCATGGCAGCCATTTTCATTGCCTTTCTGTGAGCAGAGACTTCGTAAGCAAATGGAGATTTTTTTCTGCTTTGCTCCTGTCATGTTAGGGTCCCCTCGCTCCCTAGGGGACGTGGGAGAGATGCAAGAGGGCTTTCACACCTGGAGCTATGTGGTCACTTCTATGCAGAGCTTGAACTCAGCAACATTTCTCTGCTGGGACTGCCTGCCGCTCGGGGCTCACTACTACCAAGTGCTGATAGCCCCGGGGGGAGGTTGCGGGGGTGGGAGGGGGAGCTGCTCAGCGCAAAACACCCCTGGCCTCCTCCACAGCCCATTCCCGAGTCTGCCCCTTACCTCTCTCCTGCTTTTTCTCTCCCATACACATAGATACTGCACACACATGCGCACCCACACATGCACATAGAGACATGCAATGCCATTTAAATAAGTGGGGAGCCTGGAGGTAAATGACCCCTCTTAAAGCATTTTATTAAGATATTATTGTAGAATCATAGAATTGTTTTGGTTGGAAAAGACCTTTAAGATCATCAACTCCAATGGTTTCCAGTGTACATATTGTAAATCTGTGTTTATGCAGGCAACAAATGTACAAATGCATATTCCTTTTCTGTACTCTGAAAAAAAAGCAGATCATTTTTTGATACAGAGTTGGCAGACAGATAAACAGCCCCAATTTAAAAACACATAAGATGATGAACAGAGTTTCAGAAACAAACCATAGTTTATCTTGTTAATTCTTACTGTGTCTGAGTAGTGATGAAAGGAACAGTGCCAGAACTCAAGGATATGATGAATAAGAAAGAGCGAAATGACAACCAAAGGCCCCAGTGACCAGAAAACAAGCTACAGTTTGTCCCCCAGAGAGAGACAGTGATGGGTTGAACTTGCCATTAGAGGGAAGATTAAGTGTCCTTGGTTCCTCAGTTAGTTAATTATACACTCAAATCTTCCCAGTATATCACATAAGCCAGGCGTTTTGCTTTTGAATATCTGTATACTGACTACTTGGATTGCTTATTGGTTATTTCTCTTGACAACTCAAACCTGAACATTAAATCCCATTGGCAACAACTATCTGTCAAGAGCAAAAAAAATAAGATTTGTGTATTTAGTTTTCATTATAGAAGTGCTTGTAGTTGAAAAAATATGTACCTGTCAAGTTTTCGACATCTCGCTGGGGATGCAAGCAATGCTGTTGTGATTTCAAAACCTGGCTGACAAATTCACGTTCCAGTAGTAAAGACAAATCAAGGTTTTTTTCCTTTTTTCTTTTTTTTTCTCTTTTTGCTTTTTTCACCGCTTTGACAGTCATACATAACAATTTGAGACCTAAGTGGCACTTTGATGCACTATTCCATTATTAAGTGGTATAGTCACTATAGAATAGATGACGGGCCTGTACTCAAGGCATTGTGAATTAAACAGCTTTCAACAATGGGGGAAATTGAATGGCCTAAAGAATTCTGAAACATAAAAAAATAATGATTAAAAATGTGTTTCAGAATCAGCAAGGCATATAATTTAAAATAATGTCAGGTACTGAAATTCAAACTAAAGAAAACAAAGTATATTTTAAAGAATCTTTAAAGTTCAGAGGAAACATTAAATAATTAGCAAACATCACTAAACCCACAATTACGAATCTTAAATATGATTCTTTGATGAATCTTAGAAAATTAACATAACGTAAAAAATCCTACCTAAAATTTAAGATATGAAGACATAAAGCCTTTTTCATGTGACAATATATTAATTGACAAGTTTTGCACAGGCATTTCCTTGTGCCTAAAGGTAGAGTTTTCAACTAAAGTAACATTGACTTAAAGTACTTAAATTAATTCTTTCATCAATAACTCTACAGCTAATCAATATACCTGGAATTAAACAACAGGTTTGGCCAGAAGGCATGCTAATCCGCTGTCTCTTTTTTTTAAAATTCATTAATCATTCAGCCACTCCCAATAAAATGATTTCCCTGTTCAAGGCAGAAAGTTTCATACACCAAACAGCCCACAGTGGCAAGTAGAATAAGAAAAACCAAAGAAAGGTTTCCAAAGTGACTTTTTTACTGAGAAAATAAAAATTCAAAAGCTACATTGATAACAATTCATGCTATATTTTTAGTTAATAAAATGTAAGTAGATATTTTTTCCTATTAAGATAAAAAACAAAAATGTAATACTTGTTATACCCCAGAGCATAATTGGTCATATATTATCTTTTGTTTTTAAGATTATTAAAGGCTAAGAAATTACTTTTCAAACATTGATCCAGTGAGATTACTGGGAAAAAAAGACACCAAGCAATGAAAATTCTATTAATCCACAAAGTTCTAAAATATTTGCTACAATACTTATCTCTCTGCAGTTCTGAACAACTATATCAAACTGATCTCTATCTCCGAATAGGATGTGGATTACAATTTCAGTGCTTAGTACTCCAAATCTATTTTTTCCCCTTATTCTGCACTAGAAAGACAAAATTGAATTATTCCTTTATCCTTTTCAACTGGTAATCCCACAAAGCATGTAAAGCCACATTAGGAATGTAGTGCACTTTATAAGATGGCATAGGGTATGGCTCATGCGTGCGGTCAAAACAATAAAAATAAACCAAACCTTCTGATTTGGGTATGATATGTTAAAAGACAAAGCTGGTTTGAGTGAGTTACTAAAAAAGATTTCATCAATATCCTACTTTTTCATTCCAAGGCACTAAGGGAGCAAAAAAGAAATGTAATTATGAGAAATAAAATAAGGATTTTCTTAGTTACAATTCCTGGCCCTTCACTGATTGCAGTAAATTATAAATTATGCAGTCAATGTAGGCCAACAAAAGAAGACATCTTCAAATCTCAGTCAAAGGTAATTACTTAAGTCGGCTGAATGTTCCCTTTTCATAGAGTGTGATCTCTCTTTGACAGCTCACACTGACAGATGACCTTCTCAGCGACGTTCTTATCCTTCGGATCATGAGCAGTGTGCCTCTCTCCCTGAATATCTCTATATATTTGTGACACTAAGCTTTCAAATACAGCTATTGACAAATCAGAACATCAGTCTAAGTGCTGGTCTTCCTATCACTCACAATAAAGTAGCTATCACTTGTGGTGTTGTAGAGCAAGCACATCTCTGAAAAATGAGTTCTCACCAAGTGCTAATTTGACACAGCTCGCTTGCCTTCCCATAATTGCTCTGTCATTGTCAGTTGGCAGTTCGGGCTCATTCCTGGAAGCTGTGCCGTACAATTGGATACAATTACTCCCATTTACCACCACTATTATGCCACTGATGTTGCCCAGTCCGCATATTGACATGCCTCATTAAACCTGGATGCAGGCCATTAATGAACATTGTTAGCATTTCTCTTAAACTTTTTGCCTCTAATAAACAGTCAGTGTTCCATGAAGGAGCACTGCCATCCTTGTGATATGATATTTATTATCTTATGGGGGAAGGGGAGTCTGCAAATGGAAACTATCCAGATGCTGTGAGAGAGATATATGGTTAGATCAGAGGAGAACAGCCCTGATCAGGAGGACCTTTTCCATCAGGGGCATCCTACCATTAACCAAGTGACCTCTCCTATCCAAGAGAAGACAGGAAGGATAAACACGATAACCTCGGGGCGGCCCAGTCGTGGCAGGTTTCTCAAGGTAGCCCGGGCTCCCGCGGCCCCCCTCAGCCCCCTCCTACCCCCAGGTGGTGCTGCGGGACGCGGCAAAGAGCATTATGCCCTGGGTCCTCAATCCATTATGTCCAGCCACTCCGACGCGCATTTTTATTCAGAGATAATTATGTGTTGATCAGAGAAGTCAGCGGCTGTCACCCATATGGCAGGCACACCTGCAGTGTGACATAGGTGGTAACGATGGCATGCTCTTGAGCTGTCATGACAGGGACAGGGACTTTATTATGTATATGTCACCATTTCTCTTAGGGAAATTATCCTTTTCCGCACAATGACAATAATGAACCTTACAACACTTTCATAAACCCTGTTTCCAGGCCCTTTCCTTGACCTTCATTAAAACTCTGACTAGCAAATTCAGTGCTTTATGAACAAAATGCAAACTTTCCAAGTGATGTAAGGGAGCTTTTGGAGCTGCTTTTTAACAGTTTTATACCATGTGGCCACTTGGACAGTCAATGACCCTGCAGAGCACAGCCCGCTCCTTCAGCAGGGCAATGACCACGCGGAGAAAGACTAGGACAAGGACTAACTAGGTTTTAAGTGCTGGAAATCTGGCTGGATCTTAGAGTTTTGCACTGAAAACTAGGTTATAGGAGAAATTTGGTATCTTTGAGTGTTAAAGGGAACCCTTCTGTCCAATGTAATATAGAATGGTATTATTCTAGAATTACCTGCTTATTTTTTTGGCTTTCTTTGCTTCATTCTTTACATATTTCCTTCTGCTGTTTGGTTCATGGCACAACAGAAAGTCTCTGTGGAACAGAAACCAAAGAAGAACAGACAGAAAGGCATTTTGTATCCAGAGAGAAGGAAGAAGAAAGAAAGGGAAGCGAGCTTATGCTATTTCTCTCAGGCATCTGCAAAAGCCGTATCTGAGAATCAAAAGGGGAAACCGAAAAACTCCCGTAATAATGTCTATTATTTAGTTGTGGTGTGGGTTTTTTTTAATGCAGACCATTCTAATTACTGTGTTCTCAGTTAAAAATTAAAGATCGAAGCGTTAGAAAAATGTAAAGCAAATTGATGTTGTCAGTGTCTTTATAACAGCTAGCTTTTCTTTTTTTAAAGCCTCAAAAGTTTGAATATGCAGTTTAAGTCGACATTCTTCACCTTTGGGTTATCTTTCATACAGATATTCATGTGTGAGTGCATGTGTGCAATATGCCTGCTTGCTGTGGTTGTGCTTAACGTATTTCTCCCATTTTGATATGTACAAATCTACTTTCTGCAGCATTATTTCAATAGCAATAGAGTACTTCAGAGTAGAAGTCATTTCTTACATGTGAATGCTGTCTATCTGTCTAGAGAGAATTGAGGGACCAGGGAATTTAGCTTTAAATTTACATTCTAACTTTAAATGTCTTTAGCAAAAGTTGCTAGCAGAAAAAATTGTAAAATTTGGGACAGTTGCAAACTTATGAACTTTCTTAGTCTCTTTTAAATGTAAATATTGTACTGTTGAAAGTGCTTCTGGGACATGTATATGAATTCTGGAATAAAATGCCCTTTGGTTCAGCTGTGGTCTAAATAACCATGTAGAATGCAGAAGTGCATCAAAAATATCCGAAAACTTTAACTGAATAAGCCCATTTTTATACTTAGTGGCTTACTGTATTGTTCGCATTGTTCTGAATGATTTTCTCCATGATGACCTCAAATTACTTCGACAAATATTAAGACTAGGAGATGAATTTGAGGTTCTCAGCTGTCTTTCTAAGGAGTTATAATTTATTTAATCAATTAACCACCACAATTAAAAATAGTAATATCATGATGCTACATTTAAACCTGAAACGTATAATACCTCATCACTAAAGTTCCTAAGCTTCTTGTTGGCATCGTGGTCAGTATTTTAAGAGGCTGTAGAAGTATTGCACTCTCACTAGAGACAAGCAAGTAAATGGAGTATCACAGGCACCTGAAAATTCAGTAAAATATAGGTCATCCAAAAATAATTTCCAGAGTTGAAACTGCTTAGGATACAAAAGTTAGCTGTTTTGAGAAACAAAAAAAAAGGATTTGTTAAACAAGAGTGGTCAAATCTCTGTTTACATCCAGAAATAACACCACAAATAGCCTAGTGCTATCTACCAGTAGACTGCTCTGTCTTACACCACTCAACATATATACATAACTCTTAAATGAATATATAAAGTTCTTGCATGTTCCATTCAAACATTAATCGAAACCCATTTAATTCACTTGAAATAATCAGATTGTAGAACAGAATAATACAGTTGCTGAAAGGATGGATTGCTCATCAGATTAAGGTATTGTTTCTAGAGTATCTTAGATATGGATGTGATATTAAAAATAGGCAGCAAAGCAGTAATATAGCACAACATTTTTTCCAAACTATTTTTGAGATAGGAGTAGAATATTTGCTATCTGGCAGGTGAAGGCTTTTGTCTTGTGATGATGTTATTCTTCCTTTTCTGAATTTGATCACTGTTCTTTAGTCTTTGTGAGGGGGAAAAAATTTCCATAACTATCTAGGGTGGGGTAAGGCTGAAAGATAACAAAAAATAAATGAAATCATGTATTTCTCTTCTCTTCCTATCTGAATAAGAACGTATGACATGACAAGAACCCTATGAGTCACAGAGTCCCAATCTGCATGTAGCAGACCATGACACAATAAATAATCCACGTGTACCTTACTTTCACTTTTTCTATGGACTACACAGCACCCATCTACCTCCTAAGCACATGTGAACTGGTGAGTGCAAAAAAATCCAAATACCTCAGAACTTCAGAGTCACAAGAAAAGAAGAAAAGCAACCAAGGAAGTCATGACTGCTTTTGATTATTGCAACGGTAAGGAATTTGTTATGAGGTTCTATGTAGTAACTTCGTGTGAGAAACTGTTGGGTATACATTTTGATACACATTCTCTTTTATGGCAATAGCAGGATGCCCTCATCTGAACAGCTGATGAAGTTTTAAATTCATCAGCTTGCATGTATCCATTCATTATTTGCAGCGAATGCTGATGACTAGCCTGGGAAGAGAAAAACGAAACTAAATGAAAATGAGCCAGTGATTCATTGCCAAGTTTTGTTTTGTTTTTTTTTTTAAAGTATTGTCACACATTGGTTTGCCTTTTTTTTTTAATAAAAGAAAGGAAAAATTACTGATAATGCTGCTGTTGTACTTACGAAGACTTCCATGCACTCCCTGTACTTAGAGGTTCCTCTGGCACCACTGGCAGCTCCAAATGATCTAACCTTACAGAGTAGAGTAAGTGATGGAGAGGTTAAGAATGCTTATTGGAAATATAGTCTCCAGACTAGTACTGATTGATCTTACAGGCAATAAAGATGTAAATAAATAAAAAATAAACCTGCTACAACTATGTTTTTTTTGCTGCCAGGAAGAACAAGATTGTGCTGTTGAGGTATTACCAACAAAAATCAACATTAGAAACAAAAATCACCAGGAAATACATGTACCTTCAACAGATTCTCTGTGTTGTTTGCTCAGCTCAGGTAGTCTTCTGTTTCTTTTCCATATAAACTCTAGTCAGGGACAACATTTTCAGTCTCCCAAATAGTGGGTTGCACACTTCATTAGGAACTTTTAAATCAGACAGGAGGAAGAAATGGGGGGAAACCCACCAGCCAGCTACCACAGGAAAAGGAAAAGAACCTCTCTCAGAAGTGCGCTTGAGAAACAAATGCAGTGACAGTTGTGCTCCTGCACTTTAAAGCTGATATAGCATGACAAGAGATGCTGAAGTCTATTAGCAGGGTTTCAGTACCCAATGCAACAGCTGCTATGAGGGGGATACTAGGGTGGACTATAAACAGTGGCTCAGGGAATTAATGAAACTGCAACAGGGCAAGCTTAGGCTTAGGGGGAACAAATCACAGAGTTCTGTGAATTTGTGTTATTACAGCTATACATATCCTGTGTTTGTTTCTTCTACTCCTCCAGATGCAGCAGAAATTTATTCCTAAAAGAAGAAGAAAGTTTACCAGAACAAGCTCTACAGCATGTGCTTACTTCCTTTGGCAAAAACAAACGCATGACAATCATAACTCACGTTTTGGTCCTCAACAAAGTGGTTGAATGCTATGGTGATGACCCCAGCATAAAGTTCAGGATAGGATAGGATAGGATAGGATAGGATAGGATAGGATAGGATAGGATAGGGTAAGATAAGATAAGATAAGATAAGATAAGATAAGATAAGATAAGATAAGATAAGATAAGATAAGATAAGATAAGATAGGATAGGATAGGATAGGAGGTTTATACACAAGAGTTTGGGTGAAGTCAGTGGGAACAGTTCTGAGTAGACTGGATTAGAATGAAGGTGATGAGGGAAGGAGAACCTGGCTAAATGAAAGATTTTCAGCACATGTGCAGAGAGCTTCTACATGGAAAAATGGACTGCATTTGCACTGTGAGGGGAAAGTGTCCAACCATGGATGACCAGGCAGGAGCTTGTATACAAAAGTGGGACAGGCTGAGGGCAGTCAGTAAGGCAGAGAAAGGATCCGGGATTCAGGTGGCCTGGCCTGCCAAGTGCTTGAGAGGGGATGGCTCAGAAGAGCTAGTTCTTGTTTGGTGAAAAGAATGAACGCATGAGGAAAAAAAATGGTTGTGAGCCAGCAAATGTAGACTGAGTGACAGCAACTTGTGAGTAGGAATATATGCAGTTTGTGAAAGGAAGAGAGGGAAGAGGCAGGGAAAGATAAAATCATAAAGGAAGAACAGAGGAAATAAAAATATTGATCCACCTTCTGTGTTATTTTAAAATGTATTCTTTCTTCATTATGCAAGGCAGAAACTGATGGAAGAAGACCATTTTCTTCCTTCTTCTTCATCATCTCACTCCAGAGTATATCTCTGTGTCCCCAGATATTGTGGTAATGAGAACACTATAAAAAGTGAAATAGATAGATCGACAAGTATCATCCCAGATTTTGGCTTTGAAATCTAGGTAGATTTCAGCAGAATGATGGCATATTAGGGAATGTTTGCAACCCTATCACTTAGGTGGGGCACCATCTGCCATGCTTCACAAGTAGGATTTACCTCAGAATTTCATTCTTGACTGAGTGCTTTCACTTTGACTGAGTGCTACTACTGAGTGTCAAGAGTACAATGTGGCTATACAGAAAGTAAATTATCTGCAGAAAAAAACTAGTAGCAATCCAAAAAATACAATCTGAAATACGCATTTACATAGTTCTCTGTGAGTAGATGCAAACAGTATCTGTCAATCTTTGCTCACCTTTTAAAACTTCGGGTGGCAAATAACCCATAAAATGTGTAGGTGAATGTTACCCTATGGAGAGAAATTTTTCTTCAAAGAAGTGAATGCTTTTTGTTCTGGCCTTCATATCTATGTCATGTGATAGATTTCATGTTGCTCAAAGTTAGTGACCCATGATATATTTATTTAGAAACCCAAGGCTACCACTTATGTTAAATAAATGATATTTGTGTATCAGGATATTAGTGTGCATGTATTGTACATTTGTATATTGTAAATGTATTTTATTTTTGGCATGTGGGATCATTTTGGTAAATTTCTTCTAATACAATGTAGACACCTCCTGTATAAGTAACCAGAGGCCACCAGGAGGACCAATAGGCCTCTGCACGTAAGAATCCACAGCATCCCTCTGCAAGGATGGGCACCAATGGCTGTTCTGTCAAAGAATTAAATGGATCTCACTTTGTCACAAGAGATGATGAAAGTGTAAGAAGCATTACACCCAATAAGTCTTTAATGTAAAATCTGAGAATGGCCCACATTGTCAATTGCAGCCTTTTGGTACTTTCCTTATGTAGTGTCTTTATAGTCTTGGCCCAAATTTTAATCATTCAGTAGTTATGGTTTTAATTTATGTCATTGATGGCAAGAATTGAGGGCCTTGACTTTTCAAAAGCCAGAACCTTTGGGGAAAAAGAACACAACCCAACATGTCAGAGTATTTTTTCGAGCATGAATAGATTGCTTATTTTTTCCCTTCTTTTCCTTTTTTTTTGTTCTTAGAAACAGTGCAAAAGTTTTAGCCAAAATATATTGGAGGACATGCGCAAGGGAAACATCCTGTCTGAATTTGGTAAATTTATCAATTGTTTCAACAGTTTAAAGGAATGGTCATGTATTAATAGTTTGACACTACAGTAAGTCTTTTATTAACCTGGATCTTTAATATGATATGAGAAAAAATATACTGTAACAGCTATATGAAGGAATTATTTTACAAATTCAAATAATTTGATCAAAGAACAACATCAGCAGTAAATTAAGGTCCTAATTTTACAAGCTCTTACACTCAAATGTAGGTCATCTTAATGGTATTAGGCTTTTGGGGAGCCACAAGAGTATGAGTTAGAGACATAATGAATCAGATCTTTGGCCAGGACAAATTGGCAGAGCAGTATTCGTTTGGACTGGCTGATTAGTCAGACTAGAAAGTGAAAAAAACCCAAAAGAGCTGATCAAGCTTTCAAGTGTGATTCTGTGCAGTACTGCTTCATTGGAGGGATGTCTTTATCATGAAAAGGAGCCACATGTAGGGATGTCTGAGGTAAAAGGGTTTTGGATGGAAGGTCCACAGGAGGATATGCAATGCTCTGCTGGTTTCCAGCTTCATGTCAGATGCATACTGTCATGATTTATGTGCCTGTAGTCATCCTACATCCAGCCGGCACCGAGGAGCTCTGCCCCATACTTTGCCAATCTTCTGGCCTCTCTGGCAGGAGAGTTGCAGGGTCTGTACACCCTAGGAGGCTGGTGGTTCCTCTGTGCATGAAGCTCACTACAGTTTCAGTGCCTCAGAGACAAAGCTAGCTGGATTTGATGGGAATCTTTCTGTTTGCCTCCCTGTGGTTCAGACTCACCTTTAGTGACTTGGTAGGGATTGTTCTGTGGTTTCTTTCTACAGTAAAAACAAATAAAAATATCCCAAAATAGTTTAGTTTTAATGGCATGGCGATCTGATCTCTGTGATGCTTTACTACATTGAATAATTCACCAGGTATTTTTCATATATGTGCAAATATATATATGTATGTATTTGCATGTAGAGTTAGAAGTCTGACTTGTTAATGTATTTTATGAATGGTTTAATTGAAAATTTAGCTTATTCGTGTATTTGTTTTCAAACAAAATTCAGAAACTTCTTTCAAAAGGCTATAATTTTATTGCAATAGTGGATTGTTCTGCAATGAATACTTGTAACCACCACTGATACCTATTTAAAATACCCAACCTAAAGAAAAGGAATCATGCATTTATGTTCCCAAGCAAAATATTTTTTGCAAAAGTTAGCAATAATATTGTAGTATTTATTACATGCGTGCTGTCATACTTGAGGACACAGTAACCCTCTGGATATATTACAAATTAAATGAACTATGCTGAAGAAAAAAAAAAACACAAATGGAGAGACTTGAAGCCTGAAGCCATGAGATGTTCATCAGCAGAGTCTGAGTCAACAGTTTATTAGTTAACTTTCAGAAGCATAGTGTCCTCCTAGGTGTACATACCCTGCTGATCTTAAAGAGAGCCCCTATTCATGACCAAAATAACTGCACAGGGCAGTGGAGTTTCTGTTGTATTTGGATTTCAAGACAGGAATGCTGCTATCTGATAATAAATACAACAGAAGTTCTTTGTTTCTGCAGAGACTGCAAATTATGAAGGGTTCTGTTGCTGATCTGCTCAGTGTTATTGTTTAGAGACCGAAAACATGCATTGACTAGTCTTTAATGGCTTCTGTACTTACATTTCCTTGCAGAGATTCATTTAGTTGGCGATGTTGAATACATTTGTGCCTGATGTTGCGTAATTTTTGTTTTCCTGAAACATACTGCCCTGCTCACTTTTGTGGAACAAGTGCTCATTGTCTGAGGCCATAAGTCACTTGAATGAAATATTTGCTTTACAACATCAGCCCAAATGGACTTTGCCACACTCAGAGACAGTATGTAGCAAAGGATGGCAGGTCAGGCTTTTCACCAGTGTAGCAGCCCAAAATGCTTCTCAGCTACCAGAGACCTCAGCCTGTTCTCACTGGACTCAATGATGTATTATAGAAAAGGTAAGTGAACAAAACTTATGCCTATAGATTCAGTTATTCCAGTAAATGACCCAATGACTGCAATGAAGTCATAGCCTCTAGTCTTTGCATGGATGGCAGACAGCACAGCTAAGACTCTCCTTCTAACTTCAGCTGAGTGATTAGACTCCCAAAGCATGGTCATCTGCAACCTGTTTAGCTGGCAATTTAAGAATTCCCCCAATTTTCCCAGCCTCCTGCTGCCCCTCCAGAAAGCCGTAGGACTCTTATCAGACTTGTTCCACAATTGGTAGCTCCACGCAGATGTTCCAGATGCACTATAACACCTATCCAGAATCCCTCTACAGCTGAGCATCCAAGCACCCATTCACAATCCAAGGAAAGAAACAAGTACTTTTATGCTATAATCCATTGCCCTATTATATATATCTAATCTAGGACAGCAAAACAGTATTGTGAGAAAACCTTACTTTCCATTGACTCCATTGAGAGGGATTTGGTTTACTTGTTCTGGTGACAGCAACATCTGGACAGATGAGTCCCACAGTGCATTTCTAACACTCTCCTGAAAGGTGTTATCGTTACTGAGATTACCTACACTATAGCCAACAGTCTTGTTTCTGGAAGTCTTGGATTCTGTTTGGTCACTCCCCCTTCCAGGTAGCAAAAATGGTGGGGATAATACTGATTTCAAGACTAAATACTGTGCTGCTATAATCAGAGCACTTTCAAACTTTTAATTTAATAACTATCACAGCAATTCTCTGACACAGAATACTACATGTGAATAAGTATTTCCATTTTGCTGCTAATCACTAGTGAGTGCAAGAGGATCCGGCACATTCCATTAATTTTTGAAAATGTGATACTTGCCAAAGTGTCTGGGTTTTTTTGTGCATTGATCTGTAGCAGGAAAATAAAGAATTCCTTCTTGTCTAGCCCACCAAGTGCTACTACAATATTTTTATAACAATAAACTTACTGTAAATGAGGGTTTCATACCTCTGCACTCATAAGCAGGCAATGACCAGTGCTCTGATTTGACAAACCAGATAACTGAGATGTCACACAAGGTCTCAGAATTTGGAGCAACTCCTAAATTTCTTGTGTGATAGACTGAAATGTAAACCACTTCATACTGCTTTTCAAAAACATCTGCCAATTATATGTGTTTGACTAAGCTGTCTTTAAGCACTGTTTCAGACTTAGATCAACATTCCCCTTGTGGGCAGAAATTTCAGCACCTCTTTGCTGTCTTCTGCACAGCTGTAAAGCCACAGAACAAATGTATATTGTTTCTTCCTCTGGAGAGCATCTGCCTGATGGATAATAGCTCGTGTCTGCTACTTCTCTGAGTCTGGTGGCCAAAGTCTACGGCGTGGGTTGGAAGATCTTATCTTCATACCCAAGTGACAAAGAAGGCAGAAGAAATAAATGTACTCACAATTAGACTATATCTGAGTTTGTGCACATAAAGAGCTAGAACAAGGCTTTCCTGGTAGCTCTGCTTCTGGTATCTCACTGATTTTAAATTTTTTGTTTTAATGACATTTTAATCTTGTTTTGGTAATTATGTATGTGTGGATATAAGGTTCCCACTCAAGACACTTTTTTTGCCTGTAGAAGTTACCAGGAAGTTCTGTCACTGTCACCCTGAATGTCTGTCACCTATGTCTCTATTTCTTGCATATGTTTGTTCAACCTTTTGTTAATTGTTATATTGTTCAGATTAATGTTTTTCTTTCTATCAGTCTCATAGCTCTTAGTGCATCTAAACTGTGAAACGTCAGAATTTCTCCAATATAAGCGATATATCATGCATTTATTTTCATGTATTAAAGTACATGGCAATGAACTCAGTTTTCCATAACAACATGAGCATTAACAACAACATATGGCATGTTCTTATAATGCTTTAATTCTCTCTCATTTTTTTCTTTCAGATTGGATGTTTCAGTCCAACATTCATTGGGACACTAAAAGTGTGTAGTGCTGTGTCTCAGGATAGGAGCTGTATTATTTTGATAATACTCGTAAGTACGTTGTCATGCAATCACTGTAGACCAATGAGCTTTTGAATAACAAATTCTCTCTTTGTGCAACAGTTAGAGAAATAAATAATGTTGTTGTAGGTGGAGATTTGGGATGTTCCCATAATATAGGTACAGAATACTAGTATTACTGATGGTGTTGTCAAACTGAAATGTAAAGAAAATCACCTTTCTTCTCCATAAATTGTTTTCATTAAAAATGACACTGAACATGTTTTTTACAAAAAACTGCTACCAAGAAGGTTTCCGATTTCTAGATGCCAGGTACAGGGCACTTCATGCCAGAGAGATTTTTAAACTGGAGTCTTATAGAGACTGATTAGTTAACATCTTTTTAATGATGAATTAATGAGCAGTAAAAGCATTGTAATTCCAATATGTACAGAACCTTGTATTTAAAGGCAGAGGTTCAGTGAGACTTGTTCTGCGACCTTTGTGGTGCCAGTAAAGGTTG
The DNA here is from genome assembly GCA_013398815.1 of Ibidorhyncha struthersii. Lineage (NCBI taxonomy): Eukaryota > Metazoa > Chordata > Aves > Charadriiformes > Charadriidae > Ibidorhyncha > Ibidorhyncha struthersii. The sequence goes on from VZSZ01004322.1 coordinate 94,036, forward strand.
GGTTCAGTGCAGGCAATGTCCAATCAGTCTTTCAAGGTTAACTACACATGCCAGGCTGGGAAATGAAACAATTACTAACAATTTTTATAGGTATATTCTGTCAAATTTAAAAGGCAATCAGAAGTCTAAATGAAAATTATGCCTGAGGAAAGCATAAAAAAAAAAAAAAAAAGAAAGGGAGGGGAGAAATGAGGAAGGGCTTTATTTTTTTTCTTTCAGTCTTCATTCTGAACTGGGCACTGAAGGTGTTGGTGGAATTAAAAAAAGACATGTGGGAGATACCCCACACTGTTGGAGGGAAAAACCCAGAATGGAAAGCGTAGCAGTGCTCAGGAAGGATGACATCAGTAATCATCTGGGCAACACTGGCACTGTGAGTGTGAATGATTCATTATACCATAATTAACTTTTAATTAACTTTACCCTGCTTTCCTTATTTTACAAAATTAAATAAACTTCATTTTATGGTACCCGCCAAGCCAATGAGCAGAAGCTAGAGTTCTGCTCTAATTAAACTAAGCAATATGGCAAAACTGTGTGTAAAGCATAATGAAGAAATGTTTCTTTGCAACTGGAGCCATTTCTTATGTTTAGTAACGCTTTGATTGATATTTTTTCCAATATTTCCCTTTAGCTGCCATACACTGAAGTCCCACAAAATATTTTTTCATAATCTTGCATTTTTCAGGATAAGCAGCAGAGGTGTTTCTTACATAACTAAATTATTTCCCCAAATCACAAGATCTCACAGAATCACAGAATCGTCAGGGTTGGAAGGGAGATCATCTAGTCCAACGCCCCCGCTAGAGCAGGGTCACCTACAACAGGTTGCACAGGA
>VZSZ01004328.1:0-11014 GCA_013398815.1 Ibidorhyncha struthersii
AACTCGCAATGATGATGGAGACAAGAGTGGGCTTTTTCCACCTATTTCGAATCAATTATTAATTGCACTTATGTAAGCGGCGCAGCGTCTGCCGCTCCAGGACAGCAGGGACGGATGCTCTGCCCAGAGCCTGGGAATCCATTACTTGCTCTGTTCCAGCTCGTAATGTTTTCTCCTTAATTTTCCGGGTTTAGTCTCGACCAAGATGATCTTTCCAGGCCTGAGAAAATGCGGTTTGGCAGCTGCTTCCGCACGCAGAGGAGTCCCTGCTCTAGATGGCAGCAGCCTCCTTCCCTTTCAGCCTGACGCATTCCTGAAACAACATCTCCCCTTCCCTCTTTCGCTTGACCCAGCCAGGTCTTGAAAACCACCGAGGATGGAGTTTCTCCGTATATCCCATGGGAATCTCTCCGATTTCAGCCTCCTGCCGTGAACCACCATGAAGAACCTGGCTCCACCTTCTCCATAACCTCCTCAGAGGTGCTTAAGGCTGCTGTTATGTGCCCCCAAGATTTTTCTCTTCTTTAGGTTGAACAAGCCCCATTTCCTCAGCTTCTCCTCATGGAGGAGCTCCAGCTTCCAACCATGCTCTGGCCTCCAACCGTCTTGGTGGACCTCCACTGAATTCACTTCAGTTCGTTGATGTCTATCTTGTAATGGCGGCCCAAAAACGGACACAGCATCCAGATGTGGCGCAACGAGTGCTGAGTGGAGGGGAGCAAGTGACAAACCATCGGAGAACGTGGGCAGGATGGGGAGGATCCTCAGTTTTTGGAGCACACGATGATGAGGACAGTCACGGCATGACTGCAAAGGCTGACGTTCATCAGGGCTGAGAGATGTGGCTGAGGATTCAGCTCCGCCGGTTCAAGAGCAGGTCATGGGATCTGAGAACGGAGAAAATGTTTATGCAGTGTGACCGACCCGTGAAGCCTTATCACATTCTTGGCTGAAGAATCGGAAAAATTCACGGGGGAGCTCACCGCAGGGCTCGGAGGAGAAACGGCGTTTCTCCGACTGCGCCGTGGGACGTTATTCCATGCACACCTCACACCCGAGGTGCTGAACGCGCACCGGTCACGGGTGAAAACACGGATAATCTCACAGCTCGTTCGGGTTCAGCAACGCTGAGTCTCAGCCTGCCGCATCCCGAGGCTGAGCGCAGTCCTCGAAGCCATGGTGACATTAATACGCTATCAGGTGCCCTTGGGATGGGTGGCTGCTTGTCCTGAGTGCCTTTGGCTGGGGGAGGGACATGCTGTTTGTGGGGTTTTAGCGTAAAAGCCCTGAGATCTGCAAAAAGTCCTCTTTCCTGACAGCTCCTGCAGCGATCACAGGAATTCAGATGCTGCCTGCACGTATCTGAAGGCGCAATAAGCGGTGTCAGCAAACACCAGTCAGCTCTTCTGTGCCAAAACAGGTAAAATCAGCTCCATCTCCATTCCCTCTGCCCAGACTCTTCTCACACCTACTTTCCGCCAATTACCTAGCAGAAATTTGGAGATGACTTCTGTAGTGTCATCCCAACTCTGCTGAGTCTGCCTGGACGGCTGGGGCCGAAGACAAAGAGATTTTGCGGAATAATTTTTTTATAGGTAGAAAACCTCTCTGGCCTGATCAGAAATTAGAAAGTCTGGGTTTTGGTAGATGACCGAGGTTCAAATGGATCAGAGAAGCTGCAGTTGCCCCATCCCTGGAGGTGTTCAAGGCCAGGCTGAAGCAACCTGGGCTGGTAGGAGGTGTCCCTGCCCAGGGCAGGGCAGGGGGGTTGGAAAGAGATGGTCTTGAAGGTCCCTTCCAACCTAAACCATTCTGTGATTCTATGATTAACTGAAGTTCAGGCCACAGCAGAAAGTCATCCAGAAGGATTTGGGGAGACATAATAAGGGGAGCAGGTTTGGGGGAGCAGGTCTATCATTTAGACCAACCTCGGAGATGGTCAATGTGTTTTTTAAAAGGCTGCGGGAGGGACCTGGGGATCGTAAGTTGGTAGATGTGTCTCCAGGGTGGGTGATGGGTTGAGGAGACCTTGGGCTGTTCCCATAGAAAAAAAACAGGACATCAATGCAAGTAAATACTGGGAAAGAATAAATGCTGCTTTGGAAAGCGGAATAAAGTGGCCATGTGGATGTAATGTACATCGATTTCTAAAGAAATCCATTCTCTTGTGCTCCTTCACCTTTGCTGATGGGAAGGAAATGACTCTCCTGAATTAATAACCATCCACCAGACGAGACTCAAGAGCTGGTGGGGGATCAGCTGCTGGGTCCCTCCAGGCACCCAAGTCTGTGTCGGTGCATCCCAGCTCTGCGCTGGGCACAGGCAGGTGCGAGGAGATCAGGGAGAGCTGCTGAGGCATGGGGCAAGTCTGGAAGATGGGTCTGTCGAGGAGCTCGGCTCAAGGGTGCAGGTACCAGCTCTGGTGCGTGCTGGGACACAGGAGCAGAACCAACATGCAGAAATACGATGGGCTGGAGCTGATACCAACCCCAACCCATGAAGAAGAGAGCAGCGCACGCGTCCCTTCGTCAGAAACAGGATGAGAGCGGCGATGCTGGTGGAGATAAGCACCCAGGAGGAGCTGACTTCACCCTGGGTAGGCTGCAGCCGTGCAGACCTGCGTGTCTGGGCCAGCCGGCGGGGAGAGATACGGGCACTCCGGGGCATGAGTCACCTCCTCCCGAGGTGAAGATTTCAGCCAGCTCAGGAGAATCGCACCCGAGAAGCGATTGCACCTCCAATCCCTGCCAGCACTGTGAAGGCAGGTCGGGCCGCTGGCACGAGCGTGCGCCTCGATGCCTCAAGAGTCTGATTTAGGGCAGCAATCAGCTTTTTGAACAGTTTGGTGTTACGGTGCAAAAGCGCGTTGGTCCCCCAGGTGGAAAAGCAGTGCCACCAGGATCAGCATCGCCCCAGCACCCCCTCAGCAAATGAAATTCTCTCCATCCACGGAGCAACAAACCCCAAATCAGCAGGAGGTAAGGAGAAGCTGAGTGTGCATGGAGGTGTTGGGGAGTGGTCAGTCTATACGTCCTCCTTCCTTGCCCAGGAGACAAATGCAGTCACTAGACAAGAGTCCTGCACTGTGTCCAGCTGACCGTCAGCTTTTTTGGGACGTTAAGCTAGAGGAGATGTGGTTTCCACACTTCCCTGAGCGTCCACATTACCCTTGGCCAGGACCGTGATGAGTTTGGAGCATCCTCAGCCAAGTGGAGCAGCCGGCACTCACCCACCCATGGGAAGCAATAGCGACCTCAAGCTGGCCCGGGGATGAAGCTGATTAGAAGCTGCTGGAATTTGCATGGCCTAATTAAAGATTCACTGAGCGGGCACAATGAGCGAAGCCGGAGCAGCTAACCCAGCGCTTGCTCTGCGTTTCCCCATGGGCTGCTCTGGGTGATGCACATCACCTCGTTAGGGAATCCCCACTGTCACGGGACTGAGGGGGAGCTGTGTCGTCCAGGCACGGGGGCGGGACAGGATAGCCCCGGAGAAGGGGGCGGCCGGGTGTTTTAATGCGCAGTTGACCGCCGAGCTGTTCGTTTTGCCTTGTGAGCAGTCTGAGGCTGAGTTAAATCCGGCTTCGTGTCCTGGCTGACCACACAGAGAGCTGGAGCTGGGGGCAGGGGAGGGGTGGCTGCCAGCCCCTCTGCAGCCGGCAGAGACCTCCGAGGAGTTTGTGGCTGCTCTGCATTAGCAGAAATTCACGGCAGCGTCTGCTGCCCACTCTGGGACATCCCCACCCCGGGACATCCCCATGCCAGGACATCCCCACATCAGGACATCCCCACCCTGAGCAGCCGTGGGTGGCCCTGCTCCGAGGGGTGGAAACCTCTGGCAGGCGAAGGCGGATGAGATGGAAACGAGCAAGCAGGGAAAGGAGGAGGAACCGCTTCAGATGCGAGTACAGACGCTCCTTGTTCAACAGCTCAGATTGGGCCTCCTCGTGTTTCTAAACCGAATGATATTTTTTCACTTCTCCACCCAAAACGGGCTCCCTGACCCCTTGGCACCGCCCACCACCACGGGCAACCCCAGATGGCGTCTGAATTTTGCAGAGATTTGGACCTTGGCCCTTTTCTCCACCGCCAGCACCTGGTGGCCAGGTTGCCCAGAGCAGAGTGTTTCTCCTGGTTATTGCTCCAGCGACAGCTGGGAAACAGCCGGATTTACCGGATGAGGGATCGCCTTCCTCCTCCTCCCTCCGCCCCGCGCGCCGTAGGTGGGAGAGCTGGATGGTGGCTGGATCTGGGAACAAAAGGAGGAAAAATCGTTTGAGATGGGGGTAGCCCTGTTTGTTTTCGGAGAGCTGGAAACAGGCTGGTATTTTATCCCGTTCATCTCTTGAGAATTTGTCCTTGAGACTTTTTTTTTTTTTTTTCTCCTTTAATGAAGCATTTCATCTATGGGAATTTCTGGGGGAAAGAAAAATGGGTTAGACCCTGTGAATATGAAAGACTCAAAGGCAAAAGGAAGAAGGAAAAGTTAAGGAAATGGGGAGGTCCTAGCCCTTCCTGGTTCAAGGGAGGGTTACCAATGCTGCCTTAAAATGGTTCTTTCAGAAGAACTATTGTTTTTCCTTCTCCTCTCATTAATCCTTCCTTACCCACCCCCAACCCTGCAGCTGCCTGCCAGTTCCTCACGGTCTCCGTGGGCTCCCACCCAACCCCGTTCGCTGTGAACCCCACAGTGGTCTGTAATTCAATTTGCTGGTGGTGGGTCTCGGGGATGTGGTCCTTCAGATGCCACCAAGCCACCGTGTCTCAGTGTCTCCCTGTTTCTGTGTCCTGCTGATTTAGCAACTCGGTATCTCAGTGTTTCGGTGTCTCCTCTGTGGGTCTAAAGGACTTTGTCAAGCAAAATCTCTCAATGTGAACATTTCCAAGGGGCTGCAGCCATCGCGTGAGCCTGGCCAGGCTGAGCTGGGATGGAGCGGTGTGTTTGCAGCAGGGAAAACTGGCCCTGAGTCTGGTTTTCCTCTTTGGGTTGGTTCATGTCCATAAATTAGATGTGCCTGGGACCATCCTCTGCACCGACCCCCGCTGGCGCAGGGGTGCTGACACCCACACGTGATGGACTGGGTTAGGGTCAGGCTTGGGGGTAACTTTAGGGTTAGGTTTAGGGCTATGGGTTGGGTTAGGGTTGCGTTTAGGGCTGGGTTTCCACTCGGTGGAGAAGGAACTGGCTGGACAGTCACACTCAAAGAGTTGTGATCAACGGCTCCACGTCCAAGTGGTGACCAGTGACAAGTGGTGTTCCTCAGGGGTTGGTACTGGGACCAGTGCTGTTTAACGTCTTTGTTGGCGACATGGATGGTGGGATGGAGGGCACCTCAGCAACTTTGCTGACGACACCAAGCTGTGTGGAACAGTCAACACACTGGAGGGGAGGGATGCCATCCAGAGGGACCGGGACAGGCTTAAGACATGGGCCCGTGCAAACTTCATGAAGCTCAACAAGGCCAAGTGCGAGGTCCTGCACGTGGGTTGGGGTAATCCCAAGCACAAATCCAGGCTGGGCAGGGAATGGATTGAGAGCAGCCCTGAGGAGANGGGGGGTCTGCCCCTCTGCTCCACTCTCATGAGACCACACCTGGAATATTGAGTCCATCTCTGGAGCCCTCAACAGAAGAAGGACATGGACCTGTTGGAACAGGGCCAGAGGAGGCCAGAAAGATGCTGCGATGTCTGGAGCCCCTCTGCTGGGAGGACAGGCTGAGAGAGTTGAGTTTGTTCAGCCTGGAGAAGAGAAGGCTCCAGGCAGACCTTACTGCAGCCTTCCAGTACCTGAAGGGGGCCTACAAGAAAGCTGGGGAGGGACTTTCTACAGGGGCATGTAGTGATAGGACGAGGGGGAATGGCTTCAGACTGGAAGAGGGGAGACTGAGACGAGATCTGAGGAGGAAATTGTTGGCTGTGAGGGTGGTGAGCCCCTGGGGCAGGTTGCCCCGAGAAGCTGTGGCTGCCCCATCCCTGGAGGTGTTCAAGGCCAGGTTGGACGGGGCTGGGAGCAACCTGGGCTGGGGGGAGGTGTCCCTGCCCAGGGCAGGGGGGTGGAACTAGATGATCTTCAAGGTCCCTTCAACACAAACCAATCTGTGATTCTATCATTTGGATTAGAAAATGTCCCTTTGCCAGGCAAACCCACCCTTTGCAGCTCTGAGACCCCCTGCTGCCCACACCACCCTGCTGGCAGAACACCACGTGGCCAAGGACTTGGCTAAATCTCACTTTTCCTAAGTGAAATCTGCCACTGCTAGACCAACAGTAAGGATAATTGTCCTGATGTAGAGATAGTTTGTCTGCGAAGGGAGGTGAAAGCCATCGTTTTCTGGAGGGCTGATGATGAACCCTTGCTGGATTCAGATCTGAAATGTTCACAGCTCTTCAGAGACGCAAATCTGGGAATCGTGTTTCAGGAAGAACTGGAAGCAGCAAACTGGCTATGGAAATACCAGGAGAACAAGATGCATCACGTTCAGCAAATGCTAATTAAAGGAGTATCAAGTGCAACTGCCTGGGAGACTGAAATCTTCCTTCCTAAAGGAGCAGCATCACCTCACGGCAGCATGTTCCTGCCCGAGTTACAATCCAGTCGATGATCCTGAAGTGGCTAATATGGCCATAGTTACAGCTAAACCGCTATGGCTAAAATAATAACTATAGTTGTTTTCTTTTCAACAACAACAACAAAAAAGAGCATACAATAGCTTGCGTTAATTCAAGAAGAGCTGCTAATTCTGTACCAATTAGGAGATAAAACGCAGAAGTGGGACTGCTTATTAAATTACAAATCATGCAGACTAAATCCGAAGATTATTTAATGCCAAGTGTTTCAGTAAGACACTCGCAAAACTGCGTTGGAATAATAATGTCACTGTGGAGGTAGTATTAATCAAAGTAATGAAAATATAAATTAGGAAAGGCTTAGCCAATAAAAAGGAAATATATATAGTTTGAGGAAAAGAAATACATAAAGTAGCCACATTAAAGAATAAAACAACATGCTTAGAGTGCAGTAATTTAGAGCCATTTTCCCCAGAATCATATTTTCAACACCAATTTGTTATCTTGTCCTGGTAAGCCAAAGAGATGATAAATATAAAAGATTTCTGCTATAACCATCTGCCAGCAAATCAGTAATACAAAGAGTTCAGCCATTTTTTCCTGAGTTTCTTCTGTGCAAATGCACTAGACCCCACCACTAATTTTCATGAAACAAAGCCAAAACAGGTGGTGTCATGGAAATATCAGCATTTAACTTCTTCCACCTTCGGGTAACAGTGGCAGCAGGAGAAGCAGTTTTCAGCATTTTGCTGCCCTATGCCTCTGTGGCTCCTCTCTAGGATGGCCCCAGCTCTAGGAACAGCCCCCGTGCGTCTCCCAGAATCCCAGAATCCCAGACTGGTTAGGGCTGGAAGGGACCTCTGGAGCTCATCTCGTCCAACCCTCCTGCCAAAGCAGGGTCACCCAGAGCAGGTTGGACAGGAACACGTCCAGGCAGGGTTTGAATCTCTCCAGAGAAGACACCACAGCCTCTCTGGGCAGCCCGTGCCAGTGCTCTGCCATCCTCAAAGTGAAGAAGGTTTTCCTCATGTCCAGATGGAATTTTCTATGTTCCAGTTTGTGCCCGTCACCCCTTGTCCTGTCACTGGGCACCACTGGAAAGAGTCCAGCCCCATCCTCTTGCCACCCACCCTGTAGATACTGATCAGCATTGATGAGGTCCCCTCTCAGCCTTCTCTTCTCCAGGCTGAACAGCCCCGGGGCTCTCAGCCTTCCCTCAGCAGAGAGGTGCTCCAGTCCCCTGAGCATCTCCGTCGCCTCCACTGGACTCTCTCCAGCAGTTCCTTGTCTTTCTTGAACCGGGGAGCACACAACTGGACACAGTGCTCCAGATGTGGCCTCCCCAGGGCAGAGCAGAGAGGGAGGATGACCTCCCTCCACGTGCTGGCCACGCTCTTCTTGATGCCCCCCAGGATGCCATTGGCCTTCTTGGCCACCAGGGCACACTGCCGGCTCATGGGCATCCTGTTGTCCCCCAGGACTCCCAGGTCCCTCTCTGCAGAGCTGCTCTCCAGCAGGTCACCCCTAACCCGTACTCCTCCCCAGATGCAGTACCCCACACTTGCCTGTATTGAACTTCATGAAGTTCCTCTCCACCCAGCTCTCAGCCTGTCCAGGTCACACTGGATGGCAGCACAGACTTCTGGTGTGTCACCCACTCCTTCCAGTCTTGTGTCATCAGCAAACTTGCTGAGGGTACACTCTGTCCCCTCACCCAGGTCATTGATGAAGATGTTGAACAAGGTGCGATTCAGCATTTCTGAGCTCCGTTGGGTGCTTCAACAACCCAACGCTCACAGCTCCTTATCTCATCTGCCAAAACCCCTTCGTGTTCTAATGCCAGGCTCCGGTTGGGTGCAGTGACAGGTATGGAGGCAACAAAATGGCCCTGAGTTTGCAAAGAGATTGAAATAGCAGCTCTGGAAACCTGTGCCCATCATTTCGGGGCAAGTGAGAGATGAGAGCGTTGTTGATGAGGTGTGACTCCAGTTTGGGAGCGCATCACTAAAACACTCGCAATCAAATAATCTTGGGAGCAGCATCACCTGGAGGGCTGGAGCACCTCTCCTATGAGGACAGGCTGAGTGAGTTGGGGGTGTTCAGCCTGGAGAAGAGAAGGCTCCGGGGAGACCTCAGAGCCCCTTCCAGTGCCTAAAGGGGCTCCAGGAGAGCGCGGAAGGGACTCTGGATCAGGGAGGGGAGCCATGGGACGAGGGGGAGTGGTTTTACACTGAAAGAGGGGAGATTTAGATGAGGTATCACGAAGAAATTGTTGGTGGTGAGCCCCTGGGGCAGGTTGCCCAGAGACGCTGTGGCTGCCCCATCCCTGGAGGTGTCCAAGGCCAGGTTGGACGGGGCTTGGAGCAACCTGGGCTGGAGGGAGGTGTCCCTGCCCAGGGCAGGGGGGTGGCACTGGATGATCTTCAAGGTCCCTTCCAACATAAACCATTCTGTGATTCTATGATCACCATCTGTAATTTAATAAGCAGTTCTGGGTTTGTGACTTTGCTCCTAATCGCTGCAGAATTAACTTCTGTTCGTCAGCCGGCACAAAGCCATGTCCGAAAGGTAAGGACACAGGGTCCTGCCATTCCATATGTTCTTGGGGACAGCAGGAGGGAGCTCAGTGGCTCCTCATCCCACGGCTGGCCAGGGGATGGTGCGGGATGCAGGGATGGAGGAGGCATGCAGCACAGTCAAGAAATTGAACCTAAACCCGTGATCGCTTCCAGGGGGAATAAACCCCATCCCTGCACGGCCGACAAGCAGCAGAGTCAACTGCTCCCCCCAAACCCACAGCGCCTGCATCTCGAAGCTGCAACACAGCAGCTTGCTGCCCGTGCCGTTGCACGCTTGCCTGTGGAAACCCATCACCCCGAAAACACCTGAACCCCAACAAGTCGCCCACCGTGGTGGCGGGCTGGCACGGCTCCACTGCACGCAGGGGGAGTCCCTCGGGGGCTGCCAGACGGCGCGGGTACCCGGTGCTTGGTGGGAAAGGCCAGCCCTGGAGCTATAAAGAGACTTAGCCTGACATCTCACAAGCTTTATTCAGTGCTGAAACTGTGCATTTGCTGCTTTTCCCACAGAAAGCCGGGGCCGGCCCGCTGCGTTCCTGGAATGCTATTTTATCCCCAATTTGATTTACGAAAGAACCCGAGAGGAGCCTGGAGATGGAGAGGGCTTTAAATTGGCCTCGTAGATCTTGCTGGCGCAGGGGAAAGGCTGGGAAAACGCCCCAGAAAAGGCCTGGGGAGCATTTTGGGGTGGGCTGGAGGGGTCCGAGCTGCCAGCTGTCCCCACCAAAGCAGGAGCTCCCGGTGTGGGCACAGCTGGGGGGTCAGCGGAGACCCCTGCCCTTGGCAGAGCTGCACCCCAGCCCCACGGCAGCACCCCTCCATTTTTCCCCCTGCCCATTACTTTCACCCCATCCTCCCAGTCCTCACCACCACCCCATCCTCCCATTCCTCACCATCGCTCCATACTCCCAGTCCTCACCACTGTCGCATCCTCCCAGTCCCCACCACCGCCCCATCCTCCCAGTCCTCACCATCGCCCCATCCTCCCATTCCTCACCATCGCCCCATCCTCCCAGTCCTCACCATCACCCCATCCTCCCATTCCTCACCACCGCCCCATCCTCCCATTCCTCACCATTGCCCCATCCTCCCAGTCCTCATCACTGCCCCATCCTCCCAGTCCTCACCATCACCCCATCCTCCCAGTCCTCACCATCGCCCTGGGGATAGACTGTTTCTGCTGCCACCTTTATTTATGCACGGCTATTTAAAGCGTTGAGCTGTAGGCAACGTCTGGGCACTCGCCCCGGGAATGCCGAGTCCCTCAGCCAGGGAAACGACCACAAAATACAGCCACTGCCCCCAGTCCCGCTGCCACCTCCGCCACCGAGGGAGGTGGCTTCGCCGTGCGCCTGGAGATGGGCAGCCGAGGCCGTGGCGAGCCCCGGGGAGCGAACGCCAGCCTTCCCTGTCACCCTGCGAGCCCTGCTCTGATTTAGAGCCCCTGGGAAGGGGCCAGGAAGGGTTTCCCAATCCCGCTGATGGGGTTTATTGTAGAGATGCCGAGCGGGAACATCGGCCACAGCTCCCAGACCTCGGGGAGCTTCTCATCTCCCAGGGAACCGGCACGACTTGCTGGAGACTCGGCTCCGGGTAGCTGCCACCGCGGTCCCTTGGTGATCAGGGGCGGCGGGTGCGTGTCAGAGCAGCTCTGAAATTAGTGATTTGTGCTAACGAACAATAGGGAGCAGATAGGCCTCGGCTCCAGCGTTGCAAGGGGGAGACGCAGCCTGCCCGCGGGGGCTGAGGTACCCGCACCGGGGGCACCGCCGCCGGGCAGTAAATCGCAGGGAGATGGGAGGTGACAAAGCAACACTAAATCATTTGTGCCCCGAACTAGCCATGAAAATGGGAATTTTCTTTTTTTTT
>VZSZ01004328.1:30164-48097 GCA_013398815.1 Ibidorhyncha struthersii
TGGGAGGGTTGGGGTGGTGGCAATGGTGACACTCTCTCTGCACAGAGGCTGCCCCACAAGATCCGAAAGCTGCACTCGGCGCTGGAGCGGATGCTGGTGAGCGCAGCCCCTTCCCACCCCATATCCCCCCTTCCCAAAAGGTGGAAGGTCACAGGGGTGCCATGGAGGTGCTGCCCCCTCCTTTCTCCCCTGCACCGGGAGCAGGCAGTGGCCAGGACTGTGTCCCCTGCCCTGCCCTGAGGTCCCGCTCCGTCCCCAGGACCCGTCGTGGAACCACAGGGTCTATCGCCTGGCCGTCGCCAAGCTGAGCCCCCCCATCATCCCCTTCGTGCCCCTCCTCCTCAAAGGTGGGTGCCTCGGCTTGGGAGCTGCGGGACTTTTGCTGGGGGTGGGAGGGGGTTGGACAGGGGGGGGAGGGGCCCCTTTGGACGCATCCAGCCCTCCCCAGGGATCTGATCCCCAATTGCCCCCCTCCCCGCAGACATGACGTTCATCCACGAGGGCAATCGCACGCTGGCCGAGAACCTCATCAACTTTGAGAAGATGGTGAGTGGGGCGGGTTGGATCCCCGTGGACCCCCCACCTCAGGGAACCTGCTTGTTCCCCCCATCCCCTGGGACGCAGATCCAGAGCATCCCCGTGGCATTAGCGCAGCCCCCCTGGCAGCCAGGACCCCCGGCCGTCCCCTCGCGGTGGGTACGGAGCAGCCGCAACCGCCGCTGAAGCCGGAGGGGACTGTGTTTTACCAGCCTGGGAGCAAAGTGGGGCCAGGTGACAGCAAGTGACCTTTGTGCATTGCCCACAGCACATGATGGCAAAGACCGTGCGTGTCCTGCAGCGCTGCCGGGGCCACGCGCATGGTGAGTGCTCCTGGGTGGGGGCAAGGATGGGGCTGGGGAGCAGCACTCCTCTGGGGACGGGGCTGAGCTCCTGCTCTCTCTCCATACCCAGCTCCGCTCTCCCCGCTGCGAAATCGCTCCCCGCACCGGCCGGAGGACCCCAAAGCCGTCAGGATCTCCACGTGTACGTCTGGGGCTCACCCATCCGCCCCCCAGCCCTGTGCTGGGGGACCCCCACCCCTCGGGGCCAGCCTGGGGGGAGCGTGCACCCACCGTCCTTGGGCAGGGCGTCCTGGGGGGATGTCCCGGGGGTATCAGCCTGGCTGCAGGGGGTGAAAGCTGCTCCGGATGCTGTTGGTGCTTGGGAGGGCTCAGGGATGGAGGCTGAACTCCCTCTCCGGAGAGGTGCGAGCCTTGGGTCATTCCTTCAGCACCAGCGGGTTCCTGGAGGTGATGGAGGGGATCCGTGAACTGAGGGAGAGGTGATGGAGGGGGAATTTCAATGATCTGAGCAAGAGGCAATAGAGGGTGATCAATAAGCCAAGCTGGAGGTGATGGAGAAGTTCAATGAGCTGAGCTGGAGATGACGGAGGGGATGACTGAGCCAAACCAACAGCAGTGGAAGCGGATCAGTGACAGAGGCGAGAGGCAGTGAAGGGGGATCCATGGGATGAGCCGGTGGTGATGGAGAGGGTTGGCAAGCTGAGCCGGAGGCGATGGAAGGGGATCGGTGAAGCCATCTGGAGGCAGGAGCCCAGCCCTGATCTCAGCTCTCCCCGGCAGGCTCGGAGCAGTCCCTGAGCGTGCGGAGCCCCATCTCCACCTGGGCGTACCTGCAGCACCTGAAAGCCATCGACAACCAGAAGGAGCTGCTGCGGCTCTCCCACGACCTGGAATCCTGATGGGGCCGGAGGGGGCCCCGGAGCAGGGATGCGGCAGCCCATCTGCCGGTGGCGAGGGCAGCCCCGTGGCTCTGCTCCCGGTAGCACTGAGCACAGAGCTGCGCTGAAGCCGGCCAAGAGCAGCCTCTGCTCAGCCGTGCCGCCGGCTGCGGGCACCAGGTCCGGCACCACGAGGCAGCCGGGAGCCCGCGTGGGCTGCGGGCAGGTGAGGGCCACGGACAGCAGAGTGAGCAATAGAGGTATTTTTGTATGCAAGGCTGCACTCTTTCTTCTCTGTGCAGCAGCCTGGATTCACTCCTGCACCGGCCAGGGGCGAGGATGGAGCCCTGGCTGCCTCCCCCAATGCTGCCTGCCCGGGGGGTGCTGGGCTGGAAGATGCCTCTTCCTCCCAGAGCGAATCAAGCCAGAGCATCCCTATGAGCAGGGAACACCACGTCTGCCTCCATTGGGGTGAAGACGCCCAGGCTGAGCTCAGGGTCTGGCTCGTGCTGGCTGTGCTGCCCCACGGATCCTGGGGGCAGCCCCAGAGGAGACCTGCCCTTCCCTCTGTCCCGTGCGTCCCATGGGAGGTGCTGGCTGCGTCTCCTGTCCCACCCTTTGGGAGCTGCGTGACCCCAGTTGGGGCTTAAACCAGCCTGTGCTGCCAAACCCGGGGCTAACCGCAGTCTTCTCCGTGCCTCAGTTTTCCCATGTGGATGGGGGCAGGAACAGCCAGGTACAGCCATGGCGCGGAGGCAGGACGACATCCATCATGGAAGGAAGCTGTGGTGGCCTCGTGGTGGAGATGGTGATCTGTTCTGGCCGATCCCAACCCCTGACCAGTTGCTGCTGGGCTGCGAGCAGGGGTTTGGGGGAGATGTCTGAAGGAGGCAGAGCTGATGTGGGGTGGGGACCCCCATCCCTCCCCCCAGAGCGTCTCTGTATGCACACGGAGCAGTTTTAACGATGACCTTCCCACCACTGAGCAGGCCTGGATGAAGATATGGGGTTCAGGGGAGATCGGAGCCCCTAAAAGCTCCCACGTTAGCAGGGTACTGGCACAGGGGACGCTCGTAGCCCCTGGCAGGTCTGTGCCCCAGACGTGTGCACCATGGAGCCACAGCACAGAGCCGCAAGTCAAAGCCCCCCCGGCCTTGCCCCAAGTAGGTCTGGGCTACACGGGACCAGAGCAGCGCTGCATTAATTGCTCTTTTCAATATCGCCGTGCAGATGAATGGGTTGCTTAAAATAAAAGTCCCCATCACACCTAAATGATGTTTCAAGCGATGCAGCCAGCTACGGGGTGGGATGCGGCTCCTTGGCAGCTCCCAGCAATGTGTCCATCCCAGGACCCCCATGTCCCCCCCGCCAGTGTAAAGCTTGGCTTTGTGGTTCTCTGCAAGGCAGCGGGTGGCCGTGCTCGATGGGGACCGGGTTTTGGCACGGGGCATCTCACCGGTTTCTAACTCCAGCCGCAGCGTGAGTGTCCAGGCAAGCCGGGGCAAAGCAGAGAAGTGATGGTGAATCCTTGGACCCAAACTGGGCAGCCCAGACCTCCTGCAGCCACCTTTTCCTGGATCTTTGCCCTGACGGACCAAAGGAGCCTTGAAATGGAAGAGCTCACGTGTGGGGAAGGAAGGGTTAAACCAGAGTTGCGCATTTTCCAGATGTTTTGGGCCCTGTCCGCAGGGCTTCCTTCAGTCCGCAGGCTGGCCGGGTCGCTGAATGTGTCTCGGGGCTTTCCCTTCCGCGGCTGCAGGTGGGATGCTGGCCCGGTTGGCTGGCTTGGCTGGAGAAATCTCCGCTCCACTGGAAAAGTTGACCCTTGTCTGGTTTTCCTGGTGGAGGCTGTGAAGAGCATCCCGTTGGGGAGCTCACCGCACTCCATGCGCCTCCACAATGCTGTATCCTCCACAAGCTGTGCTTGCCCTAGAAGCGTGAGCGTGACGATCCAGCCCCACCAGCAATTTCCATGGAGTTGCCGAAGCCCCATGACATCCCGAGGGTGAGGGAAAACCTGGAGAAATACTCTGGAAAAGGGCAATGAGTCCCAGGGGGATGTGGAGAGAAGGATAGCAGGAGGGGATGGGGATGAAGGTGGGGGTCAGGCAGTCCTGTTTGTAGAAAGCACTGGACCATGCAAAAATAAGAGGCTGGATGCCTGTCTCCTTGGGCAAGGTCATGGACAAGGATGTAATGCAAGGGGCGAGAGCTAACGGCATCACTGGGCACAGGAGCAAGTGTGGCTGCCTGGACTCCCAGATTCCCCACCTGCGTCACCGGGGCCGGGGCTGGCTGCAGTTCCCATCTCCTCTCACAGAACCCCAGACTGGTCAGGGCTGGAAGGGCCCTCTGGAGCTCACTCAGTCCCACCCCCTGCCAGAGCAGGGGCACCTCCAGCAGTGGCACAGGACAGCGTCCAGGCGGCTTTGGAATGGCTCCAGAGCGGGAGACTCCCCCACCTCTCTGGGCAGCCTGTGCCAGCACTCTGCCACCCTCAAAGGAAAGAAGTCCCTCCTCAGGTTTAGATGGAACTTCCTATGGTCAAGTTTGTGCCCGTTCCCTCTTGTCCCATCACTGGCACCACTGAACAAAGACTGTTCCCACCCACTGGCACCCTCCCTTTAAGTATTTACAAGCGTTGACAAGATTCCCCCGTCAGTCTTCTCTTCCCCAGACTGAAAAGCCCCAATTCCCTCAGCCTTTCCTTATACCAAAGATGCTCCAGATGCTCTCCTGGGCTCCAACACAAGAGCGACATGGAGCCAGCCCCAGGGTACGTGACTCACCGCCTTCCTGCAACACCCCTCATGGACGAGTGCCCTGAATGGGGTCACAGGGTTCAGTGACAGCCGGTGATGCTG
Source organism: Ibidorhyncha struthersii (assembly GCA_013398815.1). Taxonomy (NCBI): domain Eukaryota; kingdom Metazoa; phylum Chordata; class Aves; order Charadriiformes; family Charadriidae; genus Ibidorhyncha; species Ibidorhyncha struthersii. The sequence continues at coordinate 34,749 of VZSZ01004328.1, forward strand.
TCTGTCTGTCACCAGTGAGTGACTCTGGACCGTGACGCAGCACACATCTACCTGCTCTTGTCCCTGGACCTGCAAACCATGAGACTGGTCGAGGAGAGGCAGGTTGTCCCCAGGAGCTTGGAGGGCTTTGGTTCCTGCAGGTCCAGTGCTGCTGGAGGGTTGAGGTGGGAACAAGATGTGCCAGACCACCGGGTTGTGCGAGGATGGCAGGTGGGGAGTGCTCACACCCAGCCACCGGCTTCTGGAAGGTGTGGCTGGGAAACAGGGACAAACACGCCGTTCCCACATCTTTGCTGGTAGAGTTGACGCTCCCAGTTAAGCCCAAGGCAAAAGGCATCATCCTCCCCCATGAGGCTGGGAAAACAACCTTCTGCAAGAAGAGACAGGCTCCACCTCCAGCATCCTTCATGGTGGGCATCCAGCTCCCCCAGTGAGTGCTGCGGGACTTGCTCCATCTCCAGATGCTGCCGCTCGCGCTCTTCCTGGGCATCTAAGGGGAGCAGGATGGATGCGTGATGGCTGCAGCCAACTGTCCAACGTCTGACCCCACTGGTGTGAGCTCCTCACCCCCAGCTGGGCTTGAGGCACAGCCTGGAGTTGGGGAAATGTTGGCTTGTGGGTGTTCATGTGCTCAAAGAACAGCCTCCGCACAGGGTGACACAAAGGCTGCTCTCTGGGAGGATGGGTCAGCAGAGTCACCAACCCAGGGCGCAGGGTAGGAAATGACTGAGGGGTGAGAAAGAAGCCAAACCTGGTCCTTATTACACCAAACGCTGCTCTCCCGTGCCAGCTAACGCACCCCGGGGGGATTAAGGCTGTTGCAACGCCGCTGTGTTGGCAAGACGAGTTGCAGGCAGCTGCCTGTGCTGCTGATGGAGGTTAGACATTGCCTCCCCTTGGCTCAGGTGGCGTTTGGAGGTCACTTATCACCTGCCGAGGTGGAGCTGCACAGGGAGTGAACCCCTCCTTGGTCAGGAGACCCTGTCCTGGAGCCGCTGTGTCTGAAAAGCATCAGGAGTGTGGCCGTCTGGCAGCCACGGTGGCGGGGAGCCCAGGAGAGCCCGGGGCTGTTTACAGAAGCTCCAGGAGCCTCGGGGTGGGGAGTCTTCCCAGCATTGCATTGGGCAAACACCTGGCCAAACCAGAGGGACATGGGCCACACGGGCCACAGAGCTGTTGGAGCGGGGCCAGAGGAGGCCCCGGAGATGCTGCGAGGGCTGGAGCCCCTCTGCTGGGAGGACAGGCTGGGAGAGTTGGGGGGGTTCAGCCTGGAGAAGAGAAGGCTCTGCGGAGACCTCCGAGCCCCTTCCAGTGCCTAAGGGGCTCCAGGAGAGCTGGGGAGGGACTTTTGATCAGGGAGGGGAGCCATGGGACGAGGGGGAATGGTTTGACACTGAAAGAGGAGAGGTTTAGGTGAGATGTGAGGCAGAAATTGTTGCCTGTGAGGGTGGTGAGCCCCTGGCGCAGGTTGCCCCGAGAAGCTGTGGCTGCCCCATCCCTGGAGGTGTTCAAGGCCAGGTTGGACGGGGCTTGGAGCAACCTGGGCTGGTGGGAGGTGTCCCTGCCCAGGGCAGGGGGGTGGAATGAGATGATCTTCAAGGTCCCTTCCAACCGAAACCATTCTATAAGGGACCAGCCAGTACTGGGCCATCCCTAGGTCTGTCGCAGTACACCGCTGAGGAGGTGGAGAAGTGACTGGTGTAAATTGTTTGGGCTTTGGGCAAGGCTTGTGATGAGGCTTCCTGAGAAACCATGTCACCGGGTGAGGAGAGGCCAGAAACCAGCCTGTGCCTGTGATGGACCCTCAGGTGCAGCACCAACACACACTGTTGGTCTCTTCATTACTTTCCTGGAAAGACAAGGAAGGGCGATGCTTGCGGACAATACAACCGTGCTCCCTGATGGGTTAGTTGAGGTTAGCCCATGCCAGCCCTTGAGGGATCATGGCTGGGAAGAGATAGGGAAACGTGTGGAAGAGCTGAACTTCCCCAACTTCCTCCAGCGGCAAAACAGGTTGAGGAGGTTCCTTCCAGCTCGCCTCAGTGCACTGCGCTCCGAACCAGAACGGGAAAATAGCAGGTTTTAAACCAACCTGCAGAAGGATGGTGAGTTAGGTCTGGATTATTTTCCTGACACGGTGCTGAGTGCTGCCCCGTGAGCGGCTGAGCTGGGCACTGGAGGGATGTGGATGGAGGTGGGCTCAGGGACAATTGTGATGCCCCTTTGAAAACCGTCACAGTTCAGAGGCAGCCTGAAGATGCCCTTGGAGGCAAGATGGGTGCTCACCTATTCCAGTCTGGTCACTCCCATGCCTTTGGGTGTACTGGTCAGCACGTACAACACGCTCCAGGAGTGGGAACCAGTGGGAGCTGGGTCCCCCCCAGGCTGTGGTAGCACAGAAAGCTGTCTCTCCTGCCAGATACACCAAAACACCACCATCTGGGAACATCTTCCACTGGGATGCACTGAACTGAGCCTGGGCTGGCCCCGCTCTGGGCAGGGAAGAGGCTGGTGACCACACCAGGCATGGGTTGAGCTCCCTGTCGGCGTTACCTGGGGCTGTGGAGGCTCTGTGGAGAAGGGCAGCCCCACGCAGGGTGGGGGTGGACCAGCTCTGGGATTGCCCCAGGAGTGAGACCACACTGGGGTAGCCCACAAAACCTGCTCCCTGAGCAGCCTTGACGCTGGAGCCTGGCTTGTGGTTATGGCTCAGCGTGTCCTTGTGCTGCTGGAGGGCCTGGAGGCTTCAAGCAAGGCTGGTCTGTGCTGTAAGGGGGGGCACAGCCTCCCGAGAGAGCGGCTGAGGAAGGAGAGATCATTACCTCCAATTAACCAGGGAGCAGAAAGTTGCCCCCTGTTAGCACCAGTTGTATGGGAGCACGTGGCATGTTGAGGGACCAAGCTGTGGCTCTGACCACCAGTTCACATTTCTAATGGACCTGCAGGGCTCTGAGTGGGCAAAGACCACACTGAGAAGCTTTCCCCGTCCTCCCCAATCACCCTGGGGGTCACACACGTGAGGAGTGGAGCAACACTGGAATACTGGATTTACCAGCCCTGCTCCCACTCCAGGCAGCCTATAATTAAGCTGCGCGCATAATGAGTTTTGGCAAAGTTTGGGTGCAGCTTGCCTGTGAAGTCCTCGGTGGCATCACGCTCCTCCCTCCCCTCTGCGCTCCCAGGGGACCCACATATAGCAGGGAGCGCCAGGCAGCGCCGTCATTCCCAACCTGCTCTCCGGGACGCGCCAGACCGCCCAGCCTGCCGTCTACGGGGACGATGAAGACCTGGATCCTCCTTGTCAGGGCAGGAATCGTCCTGGGCTGCGTGTCTGGCAGTGAGTAATGGAGCCTTGCTTTGGCAGAGGGGCTAAACCAGCCAGTGCATCCGATGGTAAGGGGCTAATGACGGGTTGAAGGCAGATAGTGCTGAGGGCGCTGCCGTAAGCCAGGAGGCTCAGCTGCACTGGGGCATCTGGTTCCTTGAGAGGTTGGATCCAACAGATCTTCACGGGGGCTGGAGGACTCCCTGGAGCTCAGGGGGACTGGGCTGGTGATGAGGGAGGTTTATCCCTCTCTTTGATGGGTTGAGACTTCCCCTGGTCTTTGCCTCATCCACCGGTTTCTGCCGGCTGTGCTTTGGTCATGCAAGTCCACCTTCCTCTGGCTCCTCCATCCTCCCACCCTGGGGGAGGACCAAGGGAAATATTTTTCTAATACCTTATCCACAATCCCCCTGTGGCCACTGGAGGTGAGCGGAGGAGCTGGTCAGATGCAACGCAAAATGCAACTTGGAGTCGGGTGTTTTGCCCTTCACGACTCTGCGGTTGTTGTGAGAGGAGACAGGCTTGGCGAGATGATAAAGAAGAGCTCTGTCTTTAAGGCAGATGCTGCAACAAGGAGTGGCTTGTGGGCATCAGGTTTTGGCTCTGGGTTGACCGGGATCCTGCAGGTGATGAGGTGCCTTCATTGCCATTATCTTGCACAAAATGTGAGCTGTCATCTCTTTGCAAGAAGGGAGTTTCATCACTTCTGACACTACCAGCAGGCTGGATCTGATGTTTCATAAGAGGATGACTCTCCTCGGGTTTAATGGTGAGAAGTTTTGTGAGGCCAGTGCAGGAGAAGAACTGCTGCTGCAAACCAGCCGCCGGGCTGCCCGGCAGGCAGGAGGGTTTGCCACGGTCTCATCTTGGTTAGTGCAAGTGCCAAGTTATTCCTGCTTGAAGGAACAACTGGGTCTACTCAACTGGGTTGAGGTGCTGGAGCATGTCCAGAGAAGAGCAACGGAGCTGGTGAGGGGTCTGGGGGACAAGTCTTACGAGGAACGACTGAGGGAACTGGGGCTGTTTAGCCTGGAGCAGAGGAGGCTGAGGGGAGACCTTATCACTCTCTGCAAGTACCTGAAAGGAGGTTGTAGAGAGATGGGGACTGACCTCTTCTCCCCAGTGACAAGTGACAGGATGAGAGGAAATGGGTTCAAGTTAAGCCAGGCGAGGTTTAGGTTGGATATTAGGAAAAATTTTTTCACTGAAAGGGTTGTCCAGCATTGGAATAGGCTGCCCAGGGAGGGGGTGGATTCGCCATCCCTGGAGGTGTTTAAATAAGTGTAGACGTGGTAGTTGGGGATATGGTTTAGAAGTGGTTTTGTCAGATTAAGTTAATGGTTGGACTCAATGATCTTAAAGGTCCCTTCCAACCTCAACAATTCTATGATTCTGTGATTCTACTGTGGCTGGGAAGCTGGGCGGCTTCATTGGCTTGTGTCATGGTCCATCCTGGGCACACACTTGGCACCAGAGCTATCGGAGCGTCACCCGGATGGACCCGTCTGAGCTGTAACACCTCCACTGTGTAATAACTTTGCTTATCGTCAGCTAGGCAGGACAGTGGTGGGAGGTTTGGCCTGATTATCTTCCAGGCAGCTTGTACCCAGGGTGATAGGTGGTTTCAGGGGCCAGGAGCATGTAAATAAATATTTGGGGGAGCTCAGACCATCAATAGCTCTTTTGTTGCGGGTTAATTTGTCCTTCAAATGGCCCCTTTTAGAGGCAGCGTTGGTCTTCGGGCGGTGTTTGGACAGCGCAGCGAGGTCCTGAGTCAGGCCAGGGACTCGCGGACGCTGCTCTGACACCAGCCGTAACTCATGGCCGTGTGCTAAACCGAGCTGAGCGCCACTGGGAGGGCTCCGTCACGTCTCGGACGTTTCCCCACACTTTGGCAAATGGAGCTGCTCAGGAAATAGCCCGTGTTTTCTCGGTCAAGGCTCTTTTGGCAGAAATGAAAATGAGGTTGTTCCTGCCCAAAAAGCAGTGCTTGGAGAGGGATGGATCTGGCTGAAGGGCTAAAAATGAGGAAGAAATATTTGTCTGGCTTTGTGCAGCCAGAAAACATCTACTGGCAGGACCAGCTGAATATGAATTGAGTCATTGAGCGCGGATGCGCTGTGCTGAGCACCGCCGGCTGTGTCCTCCTGCTCCGGCCACCGTTCCTTGGCTGCAGCCTTGCCCACACTCCCAGTAGCTCTTCTCTCTCCAAAAGCTCCAGCAGCCTCTCTAAACTTTACCGTCACGAGTGGCCGACTGCTCTGCAGCTATTTAGGCTCGTGCCTGCATGAGGAGGAGCGAACCCCCTCCTGCAGCCATTCCCCCCTTGCCCTGCTCACGCTCCCCAGATGGGAAGAAGCCCCGTCAGCACGCTGCAGCCGAGTCCTGCGGGAAACGGGGCGATGCTGAACCTCCTCTGCAAGGCTCCCGGCCTCGGCTGAGTCACTGCACAGCCCAGTCTTGGTGCTTTGCTGTGACACGCTCTGGCAGCACGTGCCCCAGGACCAACGTGTCAGCAGTGACTTATGTGTGGGCAGTTTCTGCCTTGCACAATCCCTCCAGGTCTGCTGCTGGAAAACGAGCCTGGATGCGTGATTCAGGATGACTTATCCCAACTGCCGCCTTGGGAGTGAGAGGGATGCTGTCCTGGGCACAGGGATCTCAGCTGCCAACGCCATCAGAGCTCCAGATCTGACTGCTGTGGACTGGTCAGACTGGGGTGTCTGGACAACATGAGCATCACTCACCATCCAGACCATGGGACGTCCCTTCCCTCTGCAGCCCTTCCCAGTTCTCCCTGCACCAGTATGTGCGAAAATAGGACTCAGGTAGCACCAAGGGCAGATGGTATCTTGAGCAACACCTTCACAGAATCGCAGACTGGTGGGGGTTGGAAGGGCCCTCTGGAGCTCACCCAGTCCCACCCCCTGCCAGAGCAGGGGCACCTCCAGCAGTGGCACAGGACGGCGTCCAGGCGGGTTTGGAATGGCTCCAGAGCAGGAGACTCCCCCACCTCTCTGGGCAGCCTGTGCCAGTGCTCTGCTGCTCCCAAAGGAAAGAAGTCCCTCCTCAGGTTTAGATGGAACTTCCTATGGCCACGTTTGTGCCCGTTCCCTCTTGTCCTGTCACTGGGACCACTGAAAAAAGTATTGATAAGATCCCCCCTCAGTCTTCTTTTCTCCAGACTAAAAAGCCCCAGGTCCCTCACCCTTTCCTCATCAGAAAGATGCTCCAGTCCCCTCATCATCTCTGTAGCCCTTCGCTGGACCCTCTCCAGCAGTTCACTGTCCTTCTTGAACCGGGGAGCACACAACTGGACACAGCGCTCCAGATGTGGCCTCCCCAGGGCAGAGCAGAGGGGGAGGATGACCTCCCTCCACCTGCTGGCCACGCTCTTCTTGATGCCCGCCCGGATGCCATTGGCCTTCTTGGCCACCAGGGCACATTGCTGCCTCGTGGNCCACACTTGCCCGAGTTGAAATTGATGAGGTTCCTCTCCACCCAACTCTCCAGCCTGTCCATGTCACGCTGGATGGTGGCACAGCCTTCTGGTGTGTCAGCCACCCCTCCCAGTTCTGTGTCACCAGCAAAGGTGCTGATGGTACACTCGATCCTTTCACCCAGGTCATTGATGAATATATTGCACAGGACTGGACCCAGTACTGACCCCTGAGGAACACCACTTGTTACCAACCTCCAACTCGACTCTTTGCCACTAACCACAACCCTCTGACCTCTGTCTGTCAGCCACTGTTCAATCCGCCCCACTGTCCATTCATCTCACCCACACTTCTCAAGCTTGCCTTCCTACTAACAACCCTCTTGCTACAAAGTGGATTTGCAGAAAAGGAACTGGCGGCAAGAAGTCAAATGGGAGTCGCTTGCAGCACAGTCAACCAGCCTGGGCTGGGTTGACTGGTGGGGTGAAGAGGTTTTTCCTCACTTATCAGTGCATGTGGGACCTTGACTATGCGATTCTGAAAAGCACAAATAACTTGGGCGAAATGCCAGACAACAGAGCAAGCAGCACAGTTGCAGAGAGAAGCCAGCAAGCGTGACACTTGGATGTCACTCTCATCACTGCTGTGTCAGGATTTGCCCTGAGGGCGCGTTTCACCTGCTCGAGTTCAAGGCAGGCAACCCAGAGGTGGTTAAGACGTTGCGTGATTGCAGGTTTGCAAGGGAAAGCAACGCCCTTTCCTCCAGGGATCCCTTTACAGCCTGGCAGCTTCCCTGGGACATGGCTTCTCAGCACGTCCTTGGAGGTAGTCATCTGTGCAATCGCAGCCCCGAAGGCCAACCGCATCCTGGGCTGCATAAGAAGAAGCGTGGCCAGCAGGGCGAGAGAGGGAGGTCTGCCCCTCTGCTCCGGTCTCATGAGACCCCCCCCTGCAGTGCTGCCTCCAGCTCGGGGGGTCCCAACACAAGGAGGACAGGGAGCTGTTGGAGCGGGGCCAGAGGAGGCCCCGGAGATGCTGCGAGGGCTGGAGCCCCTCTGCTGGGAGGACAGGCTGGGAGAGTTGGGGGGGTTCAGCCTGGAGAAGAGAAGGCTCCGAGGAGAACTCAGAGCCCCTTCAGTGCCTAAAGGGGCTCCAGGAGAGCTGGGGAGGGACACTTGATCAGGGAGGGGAGCCATGGGATGAGGCATAATGGTTTTAAACTGGAAGAGGGGAGATTTAGGTGAGATCTGAGGAAGAAATTGTTGGCTGTGAGGGCGGTGAGCCCCTGGTGCAGGTTGCCCCGAGAAGCTGTGGCTGCCCCATCCCTGGAGGTGTTCAAGGCCAGGTTGGAGGGGGCTTGGAGCAACCTGGGCTGGTGGGAGGTGTCCCTGCCCAGGGCAGGGGGGGGGGGACTAGGGGATCTTCAAGGTCCCTTCCAACCTAAACCATTCTATGATTCCTGGCTGGAGCAAAGGGGAAAGCCGTGCCTGGGCTGTGTGCCGTCCCATTCCTCCCATCAGGAGCCGACGGGCAGCACAGAGGATAAGGCACCTTCCCCAAGCATGCAGTCTCTGGGTTGTCTCTTAGCACAAACCCAACATCTTGGTCCCCTACAGCCCTTCTTGACGGCAAATGTCCATCGTCCTTCTAAGACATGGCACTTGCACTACTCAAAGCACAGCTTGAGTTGCTGCGTTATTTTTAGCTTTGCCACCATGTGTAATAAAGCACATGCTCGACGACATATTTATCATATAAATAGCTCAGGAAGGAGTTCCCAGTTTTCCTGGCATTGCAGAAAGAGTGACGGTCAGGTTGCAAACAAGGGTGTCTGGAATGTGGCACCACCGCTCCAGCCCGGAGGCGGTGGGACCTGGGGCACTGCTGCTGAGCCTGGCATTAAAAGAGTGAATCAGAAGGAGCGATTGATGGTGGGGAGCCAAGAATGTGGTTCCTGGTGTGAAGTGGCCCTGACGCAGTGGAAGTCCACAGCCGAAGAGGAATGACCCATGGATGTGCACCCCAAGGATTCAGCCAGTCAAAATGCCACCCCTAAACGCTGACAAAGGATCCCAAATAGCTCCAGGGTAGGAGCCAGGTCCTTCAGGTTCTCCCAGGAGGGGAGCGTGGGCAGAAGGAAGGATGTTCCCAGGTTGCGGGCTGGCTGGGGCAGGGTGGTCGGTCCATCCTGAGGACCACACTGTTGTTTCTCTCTCCCAAAGACCTGTACACGGCCCCTGACTCCTGCAAGGGACGCTGCGAGGAACCCTACAGCCAGGAGGACGAGTGCCACTGCAACGCTGAGTGCGAGAGTTACCGTGACTGCTGCGAGGATTACTACAGGCACTGCCGAGACGGTGAGCATTCCCCGCTGCCGTGGGGTTTTGGGGGACCGTTCTCCCCAGAGCCCAGCTGTGAGGTGCAAAGGGGTTGGTTGCAAGTGCGTGTGGCCTGTGTTGATCCGTGTTTGTGCGTGTGGTCCTGGGCAGCCCCCAGCCCGCATCTCCATCACCCTGAGCTCCTTTTCCTTTCGGGTCCGTGCAGGTGGAGAACGGGTGGAGGAGGCAGTTCGCACCCGTGGTGAGTAGCTCCACTTCAGAGCAAAGGCCATAAACCAACCCCCCGGGTTCACCCCGCGTGCCACGGGGCCGCTCACTCCTCTGCCGCCTGCAGCTCTTTGGGGGTCAATGGCATCGGGGTGTCACGCTGATCTCTGGCCGTGTCCCTGCCCATACCGTCCCATCGCCCGCCGCTCCAAGCCATGGCAGGTCATTGCTGAGCAGATGGTGCAGCGAGAGCCCCGGCATCACCTGCCTGTTTACCGGCACCATTATCTGCCTTCGCCAGAGCTGGGTGAAGCAGGGAGGCACAGAGAAGCCAGAGGCAGGGGCGAGCTGGACTTTGCATCCCCTGGTCACCAAAAACATGGGAGACAGAGGTGTTAGAAGGAGCAGCGTCACACCTGGGAGACAGGGACTGATGATTCCCAGCTCACCCAGTGCTTAATGAAAGGCTCCCGTTCCTGCAGCCCTGTGGCCAGTTCTTGTCCCCAGGGTGTGGGGTTGGTGTGGGTTGGGACGCCCCTGCCACCCTGGCACCCCTGGACATGCTGTGCCGCGCGCCCGGCTCTCACCATGTCCCGGGGTCGTGACACCCGTGCAGTGATGCAGCGTCGGGTGCTGCATCGCCCTCGCTTTGCCGTGGGCAGCTACGCCACAGCCCTGAGAGGTGCTGCCTGCTCTTGCCAACCTCCTGCCTCTCCTTGCAGAGGGTTTCTCCAGCAGCCGGGATGCCATCACTGACGAGGACCTCCTGCACGTCTCGGAGCAGCTTTACAAGGCGGATCACAACAAAGCCCGGCCGACCGACATTGCCATTAACCCCCAGTACCAGGCCTCCCCTGACGAGACGGGTGACCAGGAGGACCGGTCCCCCCGGCCGTGAGTGTGCACCAGCATCCTCAGGAGGTGGCCAGGGGCCACCATGGCAGAGACCAGCCAGCCAGGAAGGGTGCAGGGCTGGTTTTGGAGGCTGAGTGCAGGATCTGCTCTCTCCTAGGCTCTACAAGTACGTCAATGAGGAGCTCTTCGCCAAACCCACCTACGCAAGCTTCATTAAACTGCTGGACAACTACCAGAGGGCTACTGGGAGGGAGGAGGATGTGACGGCGGAGGAGCTGAGGGAACAGGACAACTTCCTCAAGGAGGTGATGAAAACCGAGCTCATGAAGAAACTCTTCGCCTTCCTCCACCAAAAAAGTGAGTGTGGAGCAGGGCAGAGCTGACCAGGGGGAACGGGGTCCCTGCGGGTTGGGCATCTGTAAGGAAAGCCCCAGTTGGGTGGGAGATGACCCGGGAGGCTGCAGACTGGAGGAGCACAGGAGAAGGCTCTCCAGAGCTGCCAGGATATGGGAGAATTGAGCCGGGCAAAGCTAAACTGCTCCCGAGGGAGAGGACTAGGATAGGGCTGGGGGAGCCTTGGCTCTACCTCTCCCTGTGCTCCCATCCCAAGATACTGCTCCCACCTCATGCCGCTCCAAACCACCTTCCCTGCAGACCGCTATGGCTCCGAGCAGGAGTTCGTCGCCGATTTGAAGGAGATGTGGTTCGGCCTCTACTCCAGAGGTGACGGTGAGCAGGACTCCAGCGGCTTCGAGCACGTCTTCTCAGGTAGAGCCCGCACCGGCAGGACGGGGGGTGCCAGGCAGCGCCGGGCTGGGGGGCTCACCCCAGGGTCTCGCTTGTGTTTAGGGGAGGTGAAAAAGGGGAAGGTGTCTGGATTTCACAACTGGATTCGCTTCTACCTCCTTGAAAAGCAGGGCATCGTCAACTACTTCAGCCACAACTTCAACGGGCCAGTAAGTGATCCCACGGCATCCACAGCTGGTGGCGCTGCACCAGCCGGCGGCATCCCAAATCAGCTGCATACCAAATGGGGTGAATCAGAAGCATCAGATGCTCAGCCTGCCCCATCCCCTCTGCCTCCCTGTGTGGGCCCTGGGATGGAGGCAGGGTCGGAAGGTCCAGAAAAGACAATACGATGGGCAAAAAGGGCTTCACAGAATCCCAGAATCACAGAGTGGTGAGGGTTGGAAGGGCCCTCTGGAGCTCACCCAGTCCCACCCCCTGCCAGAGCAGGGGCACCTCCAGCAGTGGCACAGGACAGCGTCCAGGCGGGTTTGGAATGCCTCCGGAGCAGGAGACTCCCCCACCTCTCTGGGCAGCCTGTGCCAGCGCTCTGCCACCCTCACAGCAACCTCCTCAGGTTTAGATGGAACTTCCTATGGTCAAGTTTGTGCCCATTCCCTCTTGTCCCGTCACTGGGACCACTGAAAAAAAGACTGTTCCCACCCCCCTGGCACCTCCCTTTGAGTATTTATAAGCATTGGTAAGATCCCCCCTCAGTCTTCTCTTCTCCAGACTAAAAAGCCCAAAGTCCCTCACCCTTTCCTCATCAGAAAGATGCTCCAGTCCCCTCTCATCTCCATAGCCCTTTGCTGGACCCTCTCCAGCAGTTCCCTGTCCTTCTTGAACCGGGGAGCCCACAGCTGGACACAGCACTCCAGATGTGGCCTCCCCAGGGCAGAGCAGAGGGGGAGGATGACCTCCCTCCACCTGCTGGCCACGCTCTTCTTGATGCCCGCCCGGATGCCATTGGCCTTCTTGGCCACCAGGGCACATTGCTGCCTCGTGGGCATCCTGTTGTCCCCAAGGACTCCCAGGTCCCTCTCTGCAGAGCTGCTCTCCAGCACTTCCCTGTCCTTCTTGAACCAGGGAGCCCAGAACTGGACACAATAGTGTCCAAACCTTAAGTGAGAGATTTGAGATTGGGGCGCTCTGTCTGGTGGCCCCTGGGACCAGATGAAAGCTGCTCTGGATCTGTCCCTGGCATGGGCATGCGGATGCCTGGCTCCATACGCAAATGGGCTTTGCTTGAATTCCCTCCCCTGCTGCACCCGGAGCCACACGGCACTGGGGGTCTGACCCCCAACCCCCTTTTCTCCAGTGGGACACTTACCCTGACGTGCTGGGGCTGCAGTTCAGCTGGGACGGCTTTTACAAGGAGGTGGGCTCTGCCTTCATTGGCTCCAGCCCTGAATTCGAATTTGGCCTCTACACGTTGTGCTTCATCGCACGTCCTGGGAGGGCGTAAGTACCGTATCTGTCTCCATCCGTCTGTCTGTCCCTCGAGCCAGCAGTGTGTCCTCCTGAGCCTGACCAGCAGCCGGGTCGGTCCCCGAGCCTGGCACAGCTCTGGGGAGGGTTGGGGATGGAGCAGCGCTGGTGTGGGGACACCAAGAGCATCCTGGAGACGTGATTGTGGGGCTCAGGGATGGAGCAGCACTGGTGTGGGGACACCGAGGGCCCCCCAGTGATGCGATTGTGGGGCTCAGGGATGGAGCAGTGCTGGTGTGGGGACACCAAGAGCATCCCAGGGTGGAGCAGAGCTATGACACAGGCTGTGTCCCCACAGATGTCACCTGAGCCTGGGTGGCTACAGCCTCAGCATCCAGACCTACAGCTGGACCAAGTCCACCTACGGTGATGGCAAGAAGTACATCGCCACTGCCTATGTGATCTCGTCCTGAGACTGGGAGGAGGGGGGGTGACCCCAGCCCCACTCTGGGGCCCTGGGCTGCCCCACGCCAGGGTCCTGCGGCACTGGGCAGGACTGGTCCTGCTGTGGGAGGCAGATGGCCGTGCCGCAGGACCAGCACAGGGTCCCGGAGAGAGCGGGGCAGGACGGTGGTGGCTGTGCCCTGCGTGGAGGCAGCGAGGGGATGGAGACAGCAGCTGTGGCACCCCCCAGCCCCATCAATGTCATGTTCCCCAGTGGCAGCAGGAGAGCAGGGGGAAGGGAGGGACTTGGTGCAAAGTGGCACCCCCGAGCGAAATAAATAAAATAAATACTGACCCTGGACAGAGAAGCGTGCGATTCCTCGGTGCAGGAGCTGCTGCTGGACGTGCTGCTCGCCCTCTGCCCCATATGCAGCTCCCCCTCCCCACCACTTCTGTGCCAGGGACAGGGCAGGTACCAGCCCAGCGTGGGTGTTGGGACCCCCAGGTGCTGCCAGGGCCACATCC